>SZWC01004127.1:0-24153 GCA_023375785.1 Penium margaritaceum
CTAAACCCTAAACCCTAAACCCTAAACCCTAAACCCTAAACCCTAAACCCTAAACCCTAAACCCTAAACCCTAAACCCTAAACCCTAAACCCTAAACCCTAAACCCTAAGACAACTGGAGCAAGCCCAAGACAACTGAAGCCAGCCCAAGACAACTAGAGCTAGGCCAAGACAACTGGAGCAAGCACAAGACAACTTGAGCATGGCCAAGACAACTGGAGCAAGCCCAAGACAACTGGAGCAAGCCCAAGACAACCGGAGTAAGCCCAAGAGAATTGGAGCAAGCCCATGAGAATCGGAGCAAGCCCAAGACAACTGGGGCAAGGCCAAGACAACTGGAGCAAGCCCAAGACAACTGGAGCAAGCCCAAGACAACTCGACTAAGGCCAAGACAACTAAAGCAAGCCCAAGAGAACTGGAGTAAGGCCATGACAACTTGAGCAGCCCAAGACAAGTGGAGCAAGCCCAATACAACTGGAGCAAGGCAAAGACAACTTGAGCAATCCCAAAACAACTGCAGCAAGTCCAAGACAACTGGAGCAAGCCAAGTATAACTGGAGCAAGGCAAAGACAAAACGCATAACAGCCAAACCGAGCCACTAGTACTCTACCTTGTTTGCACCTGCACGATCATGCCTAGTACATCTGCACTTTGATTGGATACTCTGACCGTGGCTGACTCGTATTATGATTCGTAAAAGACCATGCGTAGTACATCTGCATTGTTATTGGACACTCTGACCGTGGCTGACTCGTGTTATGATCAATAGAAGTACAAGTCACTTGGATACTTTTGTGGCGATGGTCAGTAGAACATACCAACGTTTTCAAGGCATTGCACACAATAGCCACACCGAGCCATCAGTATTGTACCTTGTTCATACGTATAAGGTAATGCCTAGTGTATCTGCACTGAGATTGGACACTCTGACCGTGGCTGACTCGTGTTATGATTCATAGCCGTTTAAGGTACTTTGTAAACTTTGTGGGCATGATAAGTGGCACATGCCAACTTTGTTAAGGCACTGCGCACAATAGCCATGCCAAGCCACGGGTCTTTTACCTTGTTTATACCTGCAAGGTCATGCCTAGTACATCTGCACTGTGATTGGGCACTATGACTGTGGTTGACTCGTGTTACGATTCGTAGAAGTTAAAGTCACTTGATAAACTTTGCCGTCATGGTCAGTGGCACATGCCAACTTTGTCAAGGCATTGCGCACAATAGGAGTGCCAAGACACTGGTTTTTACCCTGTTTATACCTACAAGGTCATGCATATTAGACGTGCACTGTGATTGGGTACTCGGACCGTGGCTGACTCGTGTTATGATTCGTAGAGGTTAAAGTCACTTGGTAACCTTTGTAGTCATGGTTAGTGGCACATGCCAACTTTGTCAAGGCATTGTGCACAATAGCCACATCGAGCCACCAGTATTGTACCTTGTTTGCACCTGCAAGATTGTGCCTAGTACTTCTGCACTTTTATTGGACTCTCTCACCGTGGCTGACTTGTGTTATGATCAATAGAAGAAAAAGTCACTTGGATACATTTGTGGTCATGGTCAGTGGCACATTCCAACTTTGTCGAGGCATTGCGCACAATAGGCACACCGAGACACCAGTATTTTGCCTTGTTTATACCTGCAAGGTCATGCATATTAGATGCGCACTGTGATTGGGCACTCTGACCGTGGCTGACTCGTATTACGATTTGTATAAGTTAGAGTCACTTGGTAAACTTTGTGGTCATTATCAGTGGCACATGCCAGCTTCGTCAAGGCATTGCGCACAATAGCCACACGGAGCCACCAGTATTCTATGCTGTTTGCACCTGCAAGGTCATGCCTAGTTCATCTGCACTGTGAGTAGACACTCTAACCGTGGCTGACTCGTGTTATGATCAATAGAAGTTAAAGTCACTTGGATTCATCTGTGGTCATGGTCAGTGGCACCAGCCAAATTTGTCAAGGCATTGCGCACAATAGCCACACCGAGCCACCATAATTCTACCTTGTTCATACCTGTAAGGTCATGCCCAATATATCTGCACTGTGATTGGACACTCTGACCGTGGCTGACTTGTGTTATCATTCATAGCCGTTTAAGGTACTTGGTAAACTTTATGGTCATGGTCAGTGGCACATACCAACTTTGTTAAGCCATTGCGTACAATAGTCGTGCCAAGCCACGGGTTTTTTACCTTGTTCGTACCTGCAAGGTCATGCCTAGTACATCTGAACTGTGATTGGGCACTCTGACTTTGGATGACTCTGTCAGTAAATTGTAGATGGCCACAGACACATTTGGGGAGTTGCTGCACACATGAATGAGACATGAACAGGTTGGGCGCGGTCCGAGTGACGAGCGCTGCGGGAAAGATGGTGAGGCCAACACAACTGAGTGAGGTATGTATACATGACTGCTAGGAAATGTGATGAGCATCAGAGAAGCATGATGATAGCATAAGCCGATGGTGGCAGTGCCGAGACGCGGGCCGCGAGGCCGCAGCACCGAGGCACGGGCCAGTAAAATCCAAGGGCCGCAGTGACGAAGCGCGGGCCGACGAGAAGAGTAACGTAGATGAACAAGGGCCGCAGTGTAGTTACACGGGCCAAGAGCGGAATCATGATGGAAGTGCCACGGCGTCAGGTTGCCAGCACGGAAGTCAGTTGGTCCAGCTTGCCGCAGCGCATGTACGCGGGCTGGTGGAACAACCAAGTTGACATGCCTTGATACATCTGAGCGGGCTACTCAGATGATAAGCAGGATGAACAGTGGCAAAGGGTGGAGGCGGGCCATAAGGCCGAGCCTGAGTGGGGGCAGGGCGAGAGCCCGGGCCGAGAAGAAAGGCATGGCTGATTGATAAATGACCACAAAGGGTAAAGCATACAAGAGTGAAACTAGAGCTAAGTACTAGAACTAAGCTAGCCTAGGTGCCTCACCGGCTACGGTGGGCGATACGTGAGGCGACGCCTGAGGCGTGCTTGTGCCCTAATGGCCCGTAGTGCCTTGGGTGGACTTCGCCGCTGCTTTCTATGGTGACCGGTCCGAGAGTGTGGTGTGAAGGCGCAGGTACCGTTGGAATGTAGCGAGTACCGCACCGCCAATGGTAGGTTCCCGTCGATAGGTGGACGGCGGATGTCACGGGTAGGACTAGCCGGTAGAGTTTGGCGGGACGTAGTCGGCCGTTGTCTGCGCGGGAGGAGCCGTTCACCGGTTGTGGTCCATTTCGGCTGGTTGCTGCTGGAGGTGAACCAGTCCGGGATTTTCCAATATCCCCGGTGCGAGTTTTTCCATCCGCCCCAGCTGGGTATGTCATTCATAGATTTAGCTGGGAGGGATATGATGTAATGTATGCCTGTTCTTGGTGCCGGAAGAGCGTCTTGAGGTCCTTGGAGATTTTGTCTGACAGACTCCTGTTACGATTCGTAGAAGTTAAAGTCACTTGGTAAACTTTGTCGTCATGGTCAGTGACACATGCCAATCTTGTGAAGGCATTGCACACAATAGCCGTGCCAAGACACCGGCTTTTTACCCTGTTTCTACCTGCAAGGTCATGCATATTAGATGTGCACTGTGATTGGGTACTCTGACCGTGGCTGACTCGTGTTATGATTCCTAGAGGCTAAAGTCACTTGGTAAACTTTGTGGTCATGGTCAGTGGCACATGCCAACTTTGTCAAGGCATTGCGCACAGTAGCCACACCGAGCCACCAGTATTCTACCTTTTTTGCAACTGTAATTTCATGCCTAGTACATCTGCACTGTGATTGGACAGTCTGACCGTGGCTGACTCGTGTTATGATCAATGGAAGTAAAAGTCACTAGGATACATTTGTGGTCATGGTCAGTGGCACATGCCAACTTTGTCAATGCATTGCGCAAAACAGCCACGCCGAGCCACCATTGTTCTACCTTGTTCATACGTGCAAGGTCATGCGCAGTATCTGTACTGTGATTCAACTCTCTGACGGTGGCTGACTCGTGTCATGATTCATAGCCGTTTAAGGTACTTGGTAAACGTTGTGGTCATGGTTAGTGGCACATGCCAACTTCGTCAAGGCATTGCGCACAATAGCCACACCAAGCCACCAGTATTCTACCTTGTTTGCACCTGCAAGGTCATGCCTAGTACATCTGCACTGTGATTGGACACTCTCACATTGGCTGACTTGTGTTATGATCAATATAATTAAAAGTCACTTAGTTGCATTCGTGGTCATGGTCAATGGCACATGCCAGCTTTGTCAAGGCATTGCGCACAATAGCCACACCGAGCCACCAGTATTCTACTTTGTTTATACCTGTAAGGTCATGTCCAGTATATCTGCATTGTGATTGGACACTCTGACTGTGGCTGACTCATGTTATGATTCGTAACCGTTTAAGGTACTTGGTAAACATTGTGGTCATGGTCTGTGGCACATGCCAATTTTGTCAAGGCATTGCGCACAATAGCCATGCCAAGCCATTGGGTTTTTACCTTGTTTATACCTGTAAGGTCATGCCTACTACATCTAAACTGTGATTGAACACTCTGACTGTGGCTGACTCATGTTACGATTCATAGAAGTTAAAGTCACTTGGTAAACTTTGTGGTCATGGTCAGTGGCACATGCCAACTTTGTCAAGGCATTGCGCATAATAGCCACACCGAGCCACCAGTATTCTACCTTTTTTTAACCTGCAATATCATGCATAGTACATCTGCACTGTGATTGGACACTTTGATTGCGGCTGACTCGTGTTATGATCAATAGAAGTAAAAGTTACTTGGATACATTTGTGGTTAAGGTCAGTGGCACATGCCAACTTTGTCAAGGCATTTCGCATAATAGCCAAACTGAGCCATTAGTATTCTACCTTGTTTGCACCTGAACGATCATGCATAGTACATCTGTACTCTGATTGGATACTCTGACCGTGGCTGACTCGTATAACGATTCGTAAAAGATCATGCCTAGTACATCTGCATTGTTATTGGACACTCTGACCGTGGCTGACTCGTGTTATGATCAATAGAAGTACAAGTCACTTGGATACTTTTGTGGTCATGGTGAGTGGCACATGCCAACGTTGTCAAGGCATTGCACACAATAGCCACACCTAGCCATCAGTATTGTACATTGTTTATGCGTGTAAGGTCATGCCTCGTATATCTGCACTGTGATTGGACAATCTGACCGTGGCTGACTCGTGTTATGATTCATAGCCGTTTAAGGTACTTTGTAAACTTTGTGGCCATGATCAGTGGCACATGCCCACTTTGTCAAGGCATTGCGCACAATAGCCATGCCAAGCCACAGGTTTTTTACCTTGTTTATACCTGCAAGGTCATGCCTAGTACATCTGGACTGTGATTGGGCACTATGACTGTGGTTTACTCGTGTTCCGATTCGTAGAAGTTAAAGTAACTTGGTGAACTTTGTGGTCATGGTCAGTGGCACATGCCAACTTTGTCAAGGCATTGCGCACAATAGCAATGCCAAGACACTGGAACTTTTCCCTGTTTATACCTGCAAGGTCATGCATATTGGAAGTGCACCGTGATTGGGTACTATGACCGTGGCTGACTTGTGTTATTATTAGTAGAGGTTAAAGTCACTTGGTAAACTTTGTGGTCATGGTCAGTGGCACATGCCAACTTTGTCAAGGCAGTGTGCACAATAGCCACACTGAGCCACCAGTATTGTACCTTGTTTGCACCTGCAAGATTGTGCCTAGTACATCTGCACTTTTTTTGGACTCTCTCACCATGGCTGACTTGTGTTATGATCAATAGAAGTAAAAGTAACTTGGATACATTTGTGGTCATGGTCAGTGACACATTCCAACTTTGTCGAGGCATTGCGCACAATAACCACACCGAGCCACCAGTATTCTACCTTGTCCATACCTGCAAGATCATGCGCACTACATCTGTACTGTAATTGGATACTCTGACCGTGGCTGACTCGTGTTATGAGTCATAGCCGTTTAAGGTACTTGGTAAACTTTGTGGTCATGGTTAGTGGCACATGCCAATTTGTCAAGGCATTGCAAACAATAGCCGTGCCAAAGCCACTGAATTTTTAACATGTTTATACCTGCAAGGTCACGCATATTAGATGTGCACTGTGATGGGGCAATCTGACCGTGGGTGACTCGTATTCCAATTCGTATAAGTTAGAGTCACTTGGTAAACTTTGTGGTCATGATCAGTTGCACATGCCAACTTCGTCAAGGCATTGCGCACAATAGTCACATGGAGCCACCAGTATTCTATGCTGTTTGCACCTGCAAGGTCATGCCTAGTTCATCTGCACTGTGAGTGGACACTCTAACCATGGCTGACTCGTGTCATGATGGATAGAAGTTAAAGTCACTCTGATACATTTGTGGTCATGGTCAGTGGCACCTGCCAAATTTGTCAAGGCATTGCACACAATAGCCACACCAAGACACCAGAATTCTACCTTGTTCATACCTGTAAGGTCATGCCCAATATATCTGCACTGTGATTGGCCACTCTGACCGTGGCTGACTTGTGTTATGATTCATAGCCGTTGAAGGTACTTGGTAAACTTTGTGGTCATGGTCAGTGGCACATGCCAGCTTTGTCAAGGCATTGCGCACAATAGCCGTGCCAAGCCACCGGTTTTTTAACTTGTGTATACCTGCAAGGTCATACACATTAAATGTGCACAATGATTGGGCAATCTGACCGTGGCTGACTCGTGTTACGATTCGTAGAAGTAAAACTCACTTGGTAAACTTTGTGGTCATGGTCAGTGGCACATGCCAACTTCGTCAAGGCATTGCGCACAATAGCCACGTCGAGCTACCAGTATTCTACCTTGTTTGCACCAGCAAGGTCATTTCTAGTACATCTGCACTATGATTGGACACCCTGATTGTGGCTGACTTGTGCTATGATCAATAGAATTTAAAGTCACTTTGATACATTTGTGGTCACGGTCAGTAGCACATGCCAACTTTGTCAAGGCATTGCGCACAATAGCCACACCGAGCCACCAGAATTATACCTTGTTCATACCTGTAAGGTCATGCCTAATACATCTGCACTGTGATTGGACACTCTGACCATGGCTGATTTGTGTTATCATTCATAGCCGTTTAAGGTACGTGGTAAACTTTGTCGTCATGGTCAGTGGCACATGCCAACCTTGTGAAGGCATTGCGCACAATAGCCGTGCCAAGACACCGGTTCTTTACCCTGTTTCTACCTCCAAGGTCATGCATATTAGATGTGCACTGTGATTGGGTATTCTGACCGTGGCTGACTCGTGTTATGATTCCTACTGGTTAAAGTCACTTGGTAAAGTATGTGGTCATGGTCAGTGGCACATGCGAACTTTGTCAAGGCATTGCGCACAGTAGCCACACCGAGCCACCAGTATTCTACCCTTTTGCAACTGTGATTTCATGCCTAGTACATCTGCACTGTGATTGGACACTCTGACCGTACTGACTCGTGTTATGATCAATAGACGTAAAAGTCACTTGGATACACTTGTGGTCATGGTCAGTGGCACATGCCAACATTGTCAAGGCATTGCGCACAACAGCCACACCGAGCCACCATTATTCAACCTTGTTCATACCTGCAAGGTCATGCGCAGTATCTGTACTGTGATTGAACACTCTGACGGTGACTGACTCGTGTTATGATTCATAGCCGTTTTAAGGTACTTGGTAAACTTTGTGGTCATGGTCAGTGGCACATGCCAACTTTGTCAAGGCATTGCGCACAATAGCCGTGCCAAGCCACCGGTGTTTTAACTTGTTTATACTTGTTATGTCATGCATATTAGTTGTACAGAATGATTGGTCACTCTCACCGTGGCTGACTCCTGTTACGATTTGTAGAAGCTAGAGTCACTTGGTAAACTTTGTGGTCATGGTCAGTGGCACATGCAAACTTCGTCAAGGCATTGTGCACAATACCCACACCGAGCCACCACTATTCTACCTTGTTTGCACCTGCAAGGTCATGCCTAGTACATCTGCACTGTGATTGGACACTGTGACCTTGGCTGACTTGTGTTATGATCAATAGAATTAAAAGTCACTTAGTTGCATTCGTGGTCATGGTCAGTGGCACATGCCAACTTTGTCAACGCATTGCGCACAATGGCCACACCGAGCCACCAGTATTCTACCTTGTTTATACCTCTAAGGTCATGTCCAGTATATCTACACTGTGATTGGACACTCTGACTGTGGCTGACTCGTGTTATGATTCATAACCGTTTAAGGTACTTGGTAAACCTTGTGGTCATGGTCTGTGGCACATGCCAACTTTGTCAAGGCATTGCGCACAATAGGCACGCCAAGCCATCGGTTTTTTACCTTGTTTATACCTGTGAGGTCATGCCTAGTACATCTGAACTGTGATTGGGCACTCTGACTGTGGCTGACTCGTGTTACCGTTCATAGAAGTTGCAGTCACTTGGTAAACTTTGTGGTCATGGTCAGTGGCACATGCCAACTTGGTTAAGGCATTGCGCATAATAGCCACACCGAGCCACCGATATTCTACCTTGTTTGCACGTGCAAGATCATGCCTAGTACATCTGCTCTGTTCTTGGACACTCTGACCGTGGTTGACTCGTGTTGTTATCAATAGAAGTAGACGTCACTTGGATACATTTGTGGTCATGGTCAGTGGCACATGCCAACTTTGTCAAGGCATTGGGCACAATAGCCACACCAAGCCACCAGTAATCTACCTTGTTTGCACCTGCATGATCATGCCTAGTACATCTGCACTGTGATTGGACACTTTGACCGTGGCTGACTCGTGCTATCATCAATAGAAGTAAAAGTCACTTGGATACATTTGTGGTCATGGTTTGTGGCACATGCCAACTTTGTCAAGGCAATGCACACAATATCCACACCAAGCCACCAGTACTCTACTTTGTTCATACCTGTGAGGTCATACAGAGTATATCTGCACTATGATTGGACACTCTCACTGTGGCTGGCTCGTGTTATGATTCATAGCCGTTTAAGGTACTTGGTAACCTTTGTGGTCATGGTCAGTGGCACATGCCAACTTTGTCAAGGCATTGCGCACAGTAGCCATGACAAGCCACTGGTTTTTTACCTTGCTTATGCCTGTAAGGTCATTCCTAGTACATCTCAACTGTGATTGGGCACTCTGACTGTGGCTGACTCGTGTTACCATTCATAGAAGTTAGTCACTTGGTTAACTTTGTGGTCATGGTCAGTGGCACATGCCAACTTGGTCAATGCATTGCGCATAATAGCCACACCGAGCCACCGGTGTTCTACCTTGTTTGCACCTGCGAGATCATGCTTAGTACATCTGCACTATGATTGGACACTCTGACCGTGGCTGACTCGTGTTATGATCAATAGAAGTGAAAGTCACTTGGATAGACTTGTGGTCATGGTCAGTGGCACATGCAAACTTTGTCAAGGAATTGCACAATATAACCACACCGAGCCACCAGTATTCTACCTTGTTTATACCTGTAAGGTCATGCCCAGTGTATCTGTACTGTGATTGGACACTCTGACTGTGGCTGACCCGTGTAATGATTCATAGACGTTTAAGGTACTTGGTAAAATTTGTGGTCATGGTCAGTGGCACATGCAAACTTTGTCAAGGAATTGCACAATATAACCACACCGAGCCACCAGTATTCTACCTTGTTTATACCTGTAAGGTCATGCCCAGTGTATCTGTACTGTGATTGGACACTCTGACTGTGGCTGACCCGTGTAATGATTCATAGACGTTTAAGGTACTTGGTAAAATGTGTGGTCAAGGTCAGTGGCACATGCCAACTTTGTCAAGTTATTGCGCATAATAGCCGTGCCAAGCCACTTGTTTTTCACCTTGTTTATACCTGCAAGCTCATACCGACTACATCTGATGTGTGATTGGGCACTCTGATTGTGGCTGACTCGTGTTATGTTTCGTACAAATTAAAGTCACTTGGTGAACTTTGTGGTCATGGACAGTGGCACATGCCAACTTGGTCAAGGCATTGCGCATAATAGCCACACCGAGCCACCAGTATTCTACCTTGTTTGCACGTGCAAGATCATGATTAGTACATCTACACTATGATTGGACACTCTGACCGTGGCTGACTCGTGTTATGATC
Source organism: Penium margaritaceum (assembly GCA_023375785.1). NCBI lineage: Eukaryota > Viridiplantae > Streptophyta > Zygnematophyceae > Desmidiales > Peniaceae > Penium > Penium margaritaceum. Next base: position 10,144 of record SZWC01004127.1, read on the forward strand.
AATAAAAGTGAAAGTCACTTGGATACATTTGTGGTCACGGTCAGTGGCACATGCAAACTTTGTCAAGGAATTGCAGAAAATAACCACACCGAGCCACCAGTATTCTACCTTTTTTATACCTGTAAGGTCATGCCCAGTGTACCTGTACAGTGATTGGACACTCTGACTGTGGCTGACCCGTGTTATGATTCATAGCCGTTTAAGGTAGTTGGTAAAATTTGTGGTCATGGTCAGTGGCACATGCCAAATTTGTCAAGGCCTTGCGCACAATAGCCGTGCCAAGCCACTGGTTTTTTACCTTGTTTTTACCTGCAAGCTCATGCCTACTACATCTGAAGTGTGATTGGGCACTCTGATTGTGGCTGACTCGTGTTATGTTTCGTACAAATTAAAGTCACTTGGTAAACTTTGTGGTCATGGTCAGTGGCACATGCCAACTTTGTCAAGGCATTGCGCACAATAGCCATGCCAAGACACCAGTTTTTAACCCTGTTATACCTGCAAGGTCATGCATAGTAGCCGTGTACTGTGATTGGGTACTCTGACAGTGGCTTACTCGTGTTATGATTCGTAGAGCTTAAAGTCACGTGGTAAACTTTGTGGTAATGGTCAGTGGCACATGCCAACTTTGTCAAGGCATTGCGCATAATAGCCGTGCCAAGCCATGGGTTTTTTACATTGTTTATACCTGCAAGGTCACGCCTGGTACATCTGAAATGTGATTGGGCACTCTGACTGTGGATGACTCCTGTTACGACTCGTAGAAGTTAAAGTCATTTGTTAAACTTTGTAGTCATGGTCAGTGGCACTTGCCAACCTTGCCAAGGCATTGCGCACAACAGCTGTGCCAAGACACCGGTTTTTAACCCTGTTTATACCTGCAAGGTTATGCATATTAGATGTGCACGGTGATTGGATACTCTGACCGTGGCTGACTCGTGTTATGATTCGTAGAGGTTAAAGTCACTTGGTAAACTTTATGGTCATGGTCAGTGGCACATGCCAACTTTGTCAAGGCATTGCACACAATAGCCACACCGAGCCACCATAATTCTACTTTTTTTATACCTGTAAGGTCATGCTTAGTATATCTGTACTATGATTCGATACTCTGAGTGTAGCTGACCCGTGTTATGATTCATAGCCGTTTCAGGTACTTGGTAAACTTTGTGGTCATGGTCAATGGCACATGCCAACTTTGTCAAGGCATCGCGCACAATAGCCGTGCCAAGCCACTGGGTTTTTATCTGTTGATACCTGCAACCTCATGCCTAGTACATCTGAACTGTGATTGGGCACTCTGACTGTGGCTGACTCGTGTTACGATTCGTACAAGTTAAAGTCACTTGGTAAACTTTGTGGTCATGGTCTGTGGCACATGCCAACTTTGTCAAGGCATTGCGCACAATAGCCACACCAAGCCAGTAGTATTCTACCTTGTTTGTACTTGCAAGATCATGCCTAGTACATCTGCACTGTGATTGGACATTCTGACCGTGGCTGGCTCGTGTTATGATCACTAGAAGTAAAAGTCACTTGGATACATTTGTGGTCATGGTCAGTGGCACATGCCAACTTTGTCAAGGCATTGCGCACAATAGCCACACCGAGCAACCACTACTCTACCTTGTTCATACCAGCGAGGTCATGCACAGTATATCTGCACTATGATTGGACACTCTGATTGTGGCTGACTCGTGTTATGATTCATAGCCGTCTAAGGTACTTGGTAAACATTGTGGTCATGGTCAGTGGCACATGCCAACTTTTTGAAGGCATTGCGCACAATAGCCATGCCAATCCACTGGTTTTTTAGCTTGTTGATACCTGCTCGGTCATGCATACTAGATGTGCACTGTGATTGGGCACTCCGACCGTGGCTGACTCGTATTACGATTCGTAGAAGTTAAAGTCACTTGGTAAACTTTGTGGTCATGGTCAGTGGCACATGCCAACTTCGTCAAGGCCTTGCGCACAATAGCCACACCGAACCACCAGTATTGCCTAGTACATCTGCACTGTGATTGGACACCCTGAACATGGCTGACTTGTGTTATGATCAATAGAAGTAAAAGTCACTTGGATACATTTGTGGTCATGGTCAGTGCCACATGCCAATTTTTTCAATGCATTGCACACAATAGCCACGCCAAGCCACCAGAATTCTACCTTGTTTGTACCTATAAGGTCATGCCCAGTATATCTGCAATGTGATTGGACACTGTGACCGTGGCTGACTTGTGTTATAATTCATAGCCGTTTAAGGTACTTGGTAAACGTTGTGGTCATGGTCATTGGCACATGCCAAATTTGTCAAGGTATTGCTCACAATAGCCATGCCAAGCCATGGGTTTTTTACCTTCGTTATACCTGCAAGTTCATGCCTGGTGCATCTGAACTATGATTGGGCACTCTGACTGTGGATGACTCCTGTTACGATTTGTAAAAGTTAAAGTCACTTGGTGAACTTTGTCGTCATGGTCAGTGGCACTTGCCAACCTTGTCAAGGCAATGCGCACAATAGCCGTGCCAAGACACCGGGTTTCGACCCTGTTTATACGTGCAAGGTCATGCATATTAAATGTGAACGGTGATTGGATACTCTGACCGTGGCTGACTCGTGTTATGATACGTAGAGGTTAAAGTTGCTTGGTAAACTTTGTGGTCATGGTCAGTGGCACATGCCAACTTTGTCAAGGCATTGCGCACAATAGCCACACCAAGCTACCAGTATTTTGCCTTTCTTGCACCTGCAAGATCATGCCTAGTACATCTCCACTGTAATTGGACACTTTGACCTTGGCTAACTCGTGTTATGACCAATAGAAGTAAAAGTCACTTGGATACATTTGTGGTCATGGTCAGTGGAACATGCCAACTTTGTCAAGGCATTGCGCACAATAGCCAGACCGAGCCACCAGTATTCTACCTTGTTCATACCTGCAAGGTCATGCGCAGTATATCTCTACTGTGATTGGACACTCTGACCATGGCTGACTCGTGTTGTGATTCATAGCCGTTTAAGGTACTTGGTAAACTTTGTGGTCATGGTCAGTGGCACATGCCAGCTTTGTCAAGGCATTGCGCACAATAGCCACACCGAGTAACCAGTAGCTTACTTTGTTTATACCTGTAAGGTCATGCCCAGTATATCTGCACTGTGATTGGACACTCTGACCGTGGCTGACTCGTGTTATGATTCATAGCCGTTTAAGGTACTTGGTAAACTTTGTGGTCATGGTCAGTGACACATGCCAACTTTGTCAAGGCATTGCACATAATAGCCATGCCAAGCAACCAAATTCTTACCTTGTTTATACCTGCAAGGTCATGTATATTAGATGTGCACTGTCATTGGGCACTCTGCCCGTGGCTGACTCGTGTTACGGTTCGTAGAAGTTAAAGTCACTTGGTAAACTTTCAGGTCATGGTCAGTGGCACATGCCAACTTTGTCAAGGCATTACGCACAATAGCCACACCAAGCCACCAGTATTATACCTTTTTTGCACCTGCAAAATCATGCCTAGTACATCTGTACTGTCATTGGACACTCTGACCATGGTGAACTCGTGTTATGATCAATAGAAATAAAAGTCACTTGAATACATTCGTGGTCATGGTCAGTGGCACATGCCAACTTTGTCAAGGCATTGCACACAATAGCCACACCGAGCTACCAGTATTCTACCTTGTTTATACCTGCAAGGTCATGCCCAGTATATCTGCATTGTGATTTGACACTCTGACCGTGGCTGACTCGTGTAATGATTCATAGCCGTTTAAGATACTTGGTAAACTTTGTGGTCATGGTCAGTGGAACATGCGAACTTTGTCAAGGCATTGCGCACAATAGCCGTGCCACACCACCTGTTTTTTACCTGGTTTATACCTGCAAGGTCATGCATATCAGATGCGCGCTGTGATTGGGCACTCTTACCGTGGCTGACTCGTGTTATGATTCGTAGAAGTTAAATTCACTTGGTAAACGTTTTGGTCATGGTCCGTGGCATATGTCAACTTTGTCAAGGCATTGCGCACAATAGCCACACCGAGCCACAAGTATTCTACCTTGTTTGTACCTGCATAATCATGCCCAGTACATCTGCACTTTGATTAGACACTCGGACTGTGGCTGACTCGTGTTCTGATCAATAGAAGTAAAAGTCACTTTGATAAATTTGTGGTCATGGTCACTGTCACATGCCCACTTTGTCAAGGCATTACGCACAATAGCCACACCGAGCCACCAGTGTTCTACCTTGTTTGCACCAGCAAGGTTATGCTTGGTACATTTTCACAGTGATTAGACACTCTGACCGTGGCTGACTTGTGTTATGATTCATAGCCATTTAAGGTACTTGGTAAACTTTGTGGTCATGGTCAGTGGCACAAGCCAACGTTGTCAAGGCATTGCACACAATAGCCGTGCCAAGAAACTGGTTTTTTACCCTGTTTATACCTGAAAGGTCATGCATACTAAATGTCCACTGTGATTGGGTACTCGGACTGTGGCTGAGTCATGTTGCGATTCGTAGAAGTTAAAGTCGCTTGGTAAACATTTTGGTCATGGTCAGTGGTATATGCCAACTTTGTCAATGCATTGCGCACAATAGTCGTGCCAAGCCACCGGTTTTTTAGCCCGTTTATGCCTGCAAGGTAATGCATATTGGATGTGCACTGTGATTGGGCACTCTGACCGTGGCTGACCTGTGTCACGATTCGTAGAAGTTAAAGTCACTTGGTAAACTTTGTGGTCATGGTCAGCGGCACATGCCAACTTTGTCGAGGCTTTGCGCGCAATAGCCACACAGTCACCAGTATTCTACCTTGTTTGAACCTGCAAGATCATGCCTAGTGCATGTGCACTGTGATTGGACACTCTGACATTGGGTGACTCGTGTTATGATCAATAGATGGAAGAGTCACTTGGATACATTTGTGGTCATGGTCAGTGGCACATGCCAGCTTTGTCACGGCATTGTGCAAAATAGCCACACCGAGCCACCAGTATTCTACCTTGTTTATACCCGTAAGGTCATGCCCAGTATATGTCCACTGTGATTGGACACTCTGACCGTGGCTGACTCGTGGTATGATTAATAACCGTTTTATGTACTCGGTAAACTTTGTAATCATGGTCAGTGGCAGATGCCAATTTTATCAAGGCATTGCACACAATATTCGTGCCAAGCCACCGGCTTTTTACCTTGTTTATACTTGCAAGGACATGCATATTAGATGTACGCTCTGATTGGGCACTCTGACCATGGCTGACTCGTGTTACGATTCGTAGAAGTTAAAGTCACTTGGTATACTTTGTGGCCATGGTGAGTGGCACATGCCAACTTTATCAAGGCATTGCGCACAATAGCCACACCGAGCCACCAGTATTCTACCTTGTTCATACATGCAAGGTCATGCCCAGTATATCTGTATTGTGATTGGACACTCTAACCGTGGCTAGCTCGTGTAATGATTCAAAGCCGTTTTAGGTACTTGGTAAACTTTGTGGTCATGGTCAGTGGCACATGCCAACTTTGTCAAGGCATTGTACACAATAGCCGTGCCAAGCCACCAGTTTTTTACCTTGTTTAAACCTGCAAGGTCATGTATGTAAGATGTGCACTGTGATTGGGTACTCTGACCGTGGCTGACTCGTGTTACGATTCAGAGAAGTTAAAGTCACTTGGTAAACTTTGTGGTCATGGTCAGTGGCACATGCCAACTTTGTCAAGGCATTACGCACAATAGCCACACCAAGCAACCAGTATTCTACCTTGTTTGCACCTGAAAAATCATTTCTAGTACATCTGTACTGTGGTTGGACACTCTCACCATGGCTAACTCGCGTTGTGATCAATAGAAGTAAAAGTCACTTGGATACATTTGTGGTCATGGTCAGTGGCACATGCCAACTTTGTCAATGCATTGTACACAATGGCCATACCGAGCTACCAGTATTCTACCTTGTTTATACCTGCAAGGTCATGCCCAGTATATCTGCAATGTGATTGGACACTCTGACCGTGGCTGACTCGTGTAATGATTCATAGCCGTTTAAGGTACTTGGTAAACTTTGTGGTCATGGTCAGTGGCACATGCCAACTTTGTCAAGGCATTGCGCACAATAGCCGTGCCACGCCACCGGTTTTTTACCTGGTTTATACCTGCAAGTTTATGCATATTAGATGTGCGCTGTGATTGGGCACTCTTACAGTGGCTGACTCGTGTTATGATTCGTAGAAGTTAAGTTCACTTGGTAAACTGTTTGGTCATGGTCAGTGGCACATGTCAAGTTTGTCAAGGCATTGCGCACAGTAGCCACACCGAGCCGCCAGTATTCTACCTTGTTTGTACCTGCAAAATCATGCCTAGTACATCTACGCTGTGCTTTGACACTCTGACCATGGGTGACTCGTGTTATGATCAATAGAAGTAAAAGTCACTAGGATACATTTTTTGTCATGGTCAGTGGCACATGCCAACATTGTCAAGGCATTGCGCACAGTAGACACACCGAGCCACCAATATTCTTCTTTGTTTATACCTGTATGGTCATTCCCAGTATATCTGCATAGTGATTGGACACTCTGACCGTGGCTGACTCGTGTAATGATTCATAGTAGTTTAAGGTACTTAGTAAACTTTGTGGTCATGGTCAGTGGCACGTGCCACCTTTGTCAAGGGTTTGCACACAAAAGCCGTGCAAAGCCACCGGCTTTTTTACCTTGTTTATACCTGCAATGTCATTCCTACTACATCATAACTGTGATTGGGTACTCTGACCGCCGCTGAATTGTGTTATGATTCATAAAAGTTAAAGTCAATTGGTAAACTTTGCGATCATGGTCTGTGGCACATGCCAACTCTGTCAAAGCATTCCGCACAATAGCCACACAGAGCCACCAGTGTTTTACCTTGTTTATACCTGCAAGGTCATGCCCAATATATCTACACTGTGATTGGACACTCTGACTGTGGCTGACTGGTGTTATGATTCATAGCGATTTAATGTACTTCATAAACTTTGTGGTCATGGTCAGTGGCACATGCTAACTTTGTGAAGGCATAGCGCACAGTAGCCACACCGAGCTACCAGCATTCTACCTTGTTTGTACCTGCAAGATCATGCCTAGTACATCTGCACCATGATTGGACACTCTGACCGTGGCTGACTCGTTTTACGATCAATAGAAGTAAAAGTCACTTGGATACATTTGTGGTAATGGTCAGTGGCACATGCCAACATTGTCAAGGCATTGCGCACAATAGCCACACCGAGCCACCAGTATTCTACCTTTTTTGTACATGCAAGGTCATGCCCAGTATATTTGCACTGTGATTGGACAATCTGACTGTGGCTGACTCGTGTTATGATACATAGTCGTTTAATGTACTTGGTAAACTTTGTGGACGTGGTCAGTGGAACATGCCAACTTTGTCAAGGCATTGCGCACATTAGCCGTGCCAAGGTAGCAGTTTCTTACCTTTTTTATACCTGCAAGGTCATGTATATTAGATGTGCACTGTGACTGGGCACTCTGAATGTGGCTTACTCGTATACCGATTTGTAAAAGTTAAAGTCACTTGGTAAACATTGTGGTCATGGTCAGCAGCACATGCCAACATTGTCAAGGCATTGCGCACAATTGCCGTGCCAAGCCACCGGTGTTTTACAATGTTTATACCTCCAAGGTCATGCATATTAGATGTGCACTGTGATTGGGCACTCTGACCGTGGCTGACTCGTGTTATGATTCGTATAAGTTAAAGTCACTTGGTAAACTTTGTGGTCATGGTCAGTGGCACATGCCAACTTTGTAAAGGCATTGCGCACAACAGCCACACCGAGCCACCAGTATTCTACCTTGTTTGTACCTGCAAGATCATCCCTAGTACATCTGCACTGTGATTAGACACTCGGACTGTGGCTGACTCGTGTTATGATCAATAGAAGTAAAAGACATTTTGATACATTTGTGGTCATGGTCGTGGCACATGCCCACTTTGTCAAGGCATTGCGCACAATAGCCACACCGAGCCACTAGTATTCTACCTTGTGTGCACCAGCAAGATCATGCATAGTACATCTGCACTGTGATTAGACACTCTGACCGTGTTTGACTTGTGGTATGATTCATAGCCGTTTAAGGTACTTGGTAAACTTTGTGGTCATGGTCACTGGCCCTAGCCAACTATGTCAAGGCATTGCACACAATAGCCGTGCCAAGAAACTGGTTTTTACCCTGTTTATACCTGCAAGGTCATGCATACTAGATGTGCACTGTGATTGGGCACTCGGACTGTGGCTGGGTCGTGTTACAATTCGTAGAAGTTAAAGTCACTTGGTAAACGTTTTGGTCATGGTCAGTGGCACATGCCAACTTTGTCAAGGCATTGCGCACAATAGTCGTGCCAAGCCACCGGGTTGTTACCTCGTTTATGCCTGCAATGCAACGCATATAAGATGTGCACTGTGATTGGGCACTCTGACCGTGGCTGACTTGTGTTACGATTCGTAGAAGTTAAACTCACTTGGTAAACTTTGTGGTAATGGTCAGTGGCACATGCCAACTTTGTCGAGGCTTTGTGCACAATAACCACACCGAGCCACCAGTATTCTACCTTGTTTGAACCTGCAAGATCATGCCTAGTACATCTACACTGTGATTGGACACTCTGACAGTGGCTGACGCATGTTATGATCAATAGATGGAAAAGTCACTTGGATACATTCGTGGTCATGGTCAGTGGCACATGCCTACTTTGTCAAGGCATTGTGCAAAATAGCCACACCGAGCCACCAGTATTCTACCTTGTTTTTACCTGTCAGGTCATGCCCAGTATATCTGCACTGTGATTGGACACTCTGACCGTTGCTAACTCGTGTTATGATTAATAACCGTTTAATGTACTTGGTAAAATTTGTAGTCATGGTCAGTGGCAAATGCCAAATTTTTCAAGGTATTGCGCACAATAGCTGTGCCAAGCCATCGGCGTTTTACCTTGTTTATGTTTGCAAGGTCATGCATATTAGATGTACGCTGTTATTGGGCACTCTGACCGTGGCTGACTCGTGTTACGATTCGTAGAAGTTAAAGTCACTTGGTAAGCTTTGTGGCCATGGTGAGTGGCACATGCCAACTTTATGAAGGCATTGCGCACAATAGCCACACCGAGCCACCAGTTTTCTACCTTGTTTGTACCTGCAAGGTCATGCCCAGTATATCTGCACTGTGACTGAACACTCTGACCGTGGCTGGCTCGTGTTATGATTCATAGCCGTTTAAGGTACTTGGTAAACTTTGTGGACATGGTCAGTGGCACATGCCAACTTTGTCCAGGCATTGCGCACAGTAGCCTACAAAGCCACCGGTTTCTTTCCTTGATTATACCTACAAGGTCATGCCTAGTATATCTGAACTGTGATTGGACACTCTGGTTGTGGCTGACTCGTGTTACGATTCGTAGAAGTTGAAGTCACTTGGTAAAAATTGTGGTCATGTTCAGTGGCACATGCCTATTTTGTCAAGGCATGGCGCACAATAGCCGTGCCAAGCCACTGGTTTTTTACCTTGTTTATAACTGCAAGGTCATGCCTAGTACATCTAAACTGTGATTGGGCACTCTAACTGTGGCTGACTCGTGTTACGATTCGTAGAAGTTAAAGTCACTTGGTAAACTTTGTGGTCATGGTCAGTGGCACATGCCAACTTTGTCAAGGCATTGCGCACAAAATCCGTGCCAAGCCACCAGTTTTTTACCTTGTTTATACCTGCAAGGTCATGCCTAGTCTTTCTGCACTGTGAGTGGGCACTCTGACTGTGGCGGACTTGTGTTATGCTTCGTAGAAGCTAAAGTCACTTGGTAAGCCTTGTGGTCATGGTCAGTGGCACATGCCAACTTTGTCAATGCATTGCGCACAATAGACACACCGAGCCATCAGTATTCTACCTTGTTTGTACCTGCAAGATCATGCCTAGTACATTTGTACTGTGATCAGACATTTGATCGTGGCTGACTCGTGTTATGATCAATACTCTCATGGTCAGTGGCACATGCCAACTTTTTCAAGGCATTGCACACAATAGCCGTGCCAAGCCACTGGTTTCTTACCTGCAAGGTCATGCATATTAGATGTACGCTGTGATTGGACACTCTGACCATGGCTGACTCGTGTTATGATTCGTAGAAGTTGAAGTCACTTGGTAAACTTTGTAGCCATGGCGAGTGGCACATGCCAACTATATCAAGGTGTTGCGCACACTGAGCCACCAGTATTCTACCTTGTTTGCACCTGCAAGATCATGCACAGTACGTCTGCATTTTGATTGGACACTCTGAAAGATGCTGACTTGTGTTATGATCAATAGAAGCAAAAGTCACTTGGATACATTTGTGGTGATGGTCAGTGGCACATGCCAACTTTGTCAACGCATTGCGCATAATAGCCATACCGAGCCACCAGTGTTCTACCTTCTTTGTACCTGCAAGGTCATGCCCAGTATATCTGCACTGTGATTGGACACTCCGACCGTGGCTGACTCGTGTTATGATTCATAGCCGTTTAAGGTACGTGGTAAGCTTTGTGGTCATGGTCAGTGGCACATGCCAACTTTGTCAAGGTAATGCGCATAGTAGCCGTGCCAAGCCACCGGTTTTTACACTGTCTATACCTGCAAGGCCATGCCTAGTACATTTGTACTGTGATTGGACACTCTGACCATGGCTGACTCATGTTATGATCAATAGAAGTAAAAGTCACTTGGATACATTTGTGGTCATGGTCAGTGGCACATGCCAAATTTGTCAGGGCATTACACACTATAGCCACACCGAGCCACCAGTTTTCTACCTTTTTTTATTTCTGTAAGGTCATGCCCAGCATATATGCACTGTGATTGGACACTCTAACCGTGGCTGACTCATGTCATGATTCGTAGCTGTTTAAGGTTCTTGGTAAACTTTGTGGTCATGGTCAGTGGCACATGCCAAATTTGTCAAGGCAAAGCGCAAAACAGCCACACCGAGCCACCAGTATTCTACCTTGTTTGAACCTGCAAGATCATGCCTAGTACATCTGCACTGTGACTGGACACTCTGACCGTGGCTGACTCGTGTTATGATCAATAGAAGTAAAAGTCACTTGGATACATTTGTGGTCATGGTCATTGGCACATGCCAACTTTGTCAGGGCATTGCGTACAATAGCCACACCGAGCCACCAGTATTTTTCCTTATTTATACGTGTAAGGCCATGCCCAGTATATATGCACTGTGATTGGACACTCTGACCATGACTGACTCGTGTTACGATTCATATCCGTTAAAGGTACTTGGTAAACTTTGCGGGCATGGCAGTGGCACATGCCAACTTTGTCAAGGCATTGCGCACAATAGCTGTGCCAAGCCACCGGTTTTGTACCTTGTTTATACCTGCGAAGTCGTGCATATTAGATGTGCGCTATGATTGGGCACTCTGACCGTGGCCGTGTCGTGTTGCGATTTGTATAAGTTAAAGTCACATGGTAAACATTGTGGTCATGGTCAGTGGCACATGCCAACTTTGTAACGGCATTGTGCACAATAGCCACACTGAGACACCAAGTTTCTACTTTTTTTTAACCTGCAAGATCATGCCTAGTACATCTACACTGTGATTGGACAGTCTCACCGCGGCTGACTTGTGTTATGATCAATAGAAGTAAATGTCACTTGGATACATTTGTGGTCACGGTCAGTGGCACATGCAAACTTTGTCAAGGCATTGCACACAATAGCCAAACTGAGCCAGCAGTATTCTACCTTGTTTGCACCTGCACGGTCATGCCCTGTATATCTGCACTGTGATTGGACACTCTGACCATTGCTGACTCGTGTTATGATCAATAGATGTAAAAGTCACTTGGATACACTTGTGGTCATGGTCAGTGGCACATGCCAACTTTTTCAAGGCATTGCGCAAAATAGCCACACCGAGCCACTAGTATTCTACCTTGTTTATACCTTCAAAATCATGCCTAGTACATCTGCACTGTGATTGGACACTCTGACCGTGGCTGACTCGTGTCATGATCAATAGAAGTAAAAGTCACTTGGATAAATTTGTGGTCATGGTCTGTGGCACATGCCAACTTTGTCAAGGCATTGCGCACAATAGCCACATGGAGCCACCAATATTATACCTTGTTTGTACCTGCAAGCTCATGCCTAGTTTATCTGTACTGTGATTGGACACTCTGACCGTGGCTGACTCGTGTTATGATTCATAGCCGTTTAATGTACTTGGTAAACTTTGTGGTCATATCAGTGGCACATGCCAACTTTGTCAAGGCATTGCGCACAATAGCCGTGCCAAGCCACTAGTTTTTTACCTTGTTTATACCTGCAAGGTCATGCATATTAGATGTACGCTGTGATTGGGCACTCTGATCGTGGCTGACTCGTGTTACGGTATGTAGAGGTTAAAGTCACTTGGTAAACTTTGTAGTCATGGTCAGTGGCACATGCCAACTTTGTCAAGGCATTGCGCACAATAGCCACATGGAGCCACCAATANTACCTGCAAGGTCATGCATATTAGATGTACGCTGCGATTGGATACTCCGACCGTGGCTGACTCGTGTTATGATCCGTAGACGTTAAAGTCACTTGGTAAACATTGTGGTCATGGTTAGTGGCACATGCAAAATTTGTCAAGGCATTGCGCACAATAGCCACACCGAGCCACCAGTATTCCACCTTGTTTGCACCTGTAAGATCATGCCTAGTACATCTGCATTGTTATTGGACACTCTGACCGTGACTGACTCGTTTCCCTTTTGTCTTGTTCTGTCTCTTATAAGGAGGATGTTCATTCCCTCCTAGTATAACCAGAACAGTTGCGCACATACTGTTCCCTTTTGGTTCGTGGTATCGCCGCTGTGTTCTCGCTATGCTTGCCTTGTGTCTCCGCTCACTTCGCCTACCATTTATCGCTTTGCTTTGTCACTCATGACCTTTCGCTCACCTCTGGTGCATCACCCGCTTCGATTTCGTGCTCTCTCATTGCCCTCTTTCTACCTTGGAGCTCTGTGTCTCACTCCTGTCGAGGCCTTGTGACTAACTTATGAGGACCGTTCTCGTCTTTCTGCCTTCATCATTCTGCTGGCTGACTCCTGTATGATTCAATACTTCTGCCAGCTTCTGCTCCTGCCGTCCACTCTCACTACAATCTTCTGACAAAATTCACTTGGTAAACTTTGTAATCATGGTAAGTGGCACATGCCAACTTTGTCAAGGCATTGCGCACAATAGCCACACCGAGCCACCAGTATTCTACCTTGTTTGCACCTTCTAGATCATGCCTAGTACATCTGCACTATGATTGGACACTCTGACCGTGGGTGACGCGTGTTATGATTCATAGCTGTTTAAGGTTTTTGGTAAACAATGTGGTCATGGTCAGTGGCACATGCCAACTTTGTCAAGGAATTGCGCACAATTGCCGTGCCAAGCCACCGGTTTTTTACCTTCTTCATACCAGCAAGGTCATGCATATTAGATGTGCAATATGATTGGGCACTCTGAATGTGGCTGACCCGTGTTACGATTCGTAGAAGTTAAAGTCAATTGGTAAACTTTGTGGTCATGGTCAGTGGCACATGCCAACTTTGTCGAGGCATTACGCACAATAGCCGTGCCAAGCCACCAGTTTTTTACCTTGTTTATACCTGCAAGGTCATGCATAGTAGATGTACGCTGTGATTGGGCACTCTGATCGTGGCTGACTCGTGTTACGGTATGTAGAGGTTAAAGTCACTTGGTAAACTTTGTAGTCATGGTCAGTGGCACATGCCAACTTTGTCAATGCATTGCGCACAATAGCCACACCGAGCCACCAGTATTCTACCTTTTTTAACCTACAAGATCATGCGTAGTACATCTGCACTATGATTGGACACTCTGACCGCGGCTGACTTGTGTTATGATCAATAGAAGTAAAAGTCACTTGGATACATTTGTGGTCA
>SZWC01004127.1:24226-52915 GCA_023375785.1 Penium margaritaceum
GTGTTATGATCAATAGAAGTAAAAGTCACTTGGATACATTTGTGGTCATGGTCAGTGGCACATGCCAACTTTGTAAAGGCATTGCGCAAAATACCTACACCGAGCCACTAGTATTCTACCTTGTTTGTACCTGCAAGACCATGCCCATTATATCTGCGCTGTGATTGGACACTCTGACCGTGGCTGAGTCGTGTTATGATTTATAGCCGTTTAATGTACGCGGAAAACTTTGTGGTCATGGCCGGTGGCACAAGGCATTGCGCACAATAGCCGTGCCAAGCCACCGGTTTTTTGCCTTGTGTTTACCTGCAAGGTCATTCATATTGGATGTGCGCTGTGATTGGACACTCCGACCGTGGCTGACTCGTGTTATTATCCGTAGACGTTAAAGTCACTTTGTAAACATTGTGGTCATGGTTAGTGGCACATGCCAACTTTGTCAAGACATTGCGCACAATAGCCGTGCCAAGCCACCGGGTTTGTGCCTTGTTTATACCTGTAAGGTCATGCCTAGTACATCTGAACTGTGACTGGGTACTCTGACCGTGGCTGACTCGTGTTATTATTCGTAGAAGTTGAAGTCACTTGGTAAACTTTGTGGTTGTGGTCAGTGGCACATGCCAACTTTGTCAAGGCATTGCGCAAAATAGCTGCACCAAGCCACACGTATTCTACCTTGTTTAAACCTGTGAGGTCATGCTCAGTATATCTGCACAGTGATTGGATACTCTGACCGTGGCTGTCTCGTGTTATGATTCATAGCCGTTGAATGTACTTGGTAAACTTTGTGCTCATGGTCAGTGGCACATGCCAACTTTGTCATGGCATTGCGCACAATAGCCACACCGAGCCACCAGTATTCTGCCTTGTTTGTACCTGCAAGATCATGCCTAGTACATGTGCACTGTGATTGGACACTCTGACCGTGGCTGACTCGTGATATGATTCATAGCCGTTGAATGTACTTGGCAAACTTTGTGGTCATGGTCAGTGGCACATGCCAACTTTGTCAAGGCATTGCGTACAATAGCCATGCCAAGCGATTGGCACGGTCATGCATATTAGATGTGCACTGAGATTGGCCACTCTGACCATGGCTGACTCGTGTTATGATTCGTAGAAGTTCAAGTCACTTGGTAAACTTTGTGGGCATGGTCAGTGGCACATGCCAACTTTGTCAAGGCATTGAACATAATAGCCACACCGAGCCACTAGTACTCTACATTGTTTGTACCTGCAAGACCATGCCTTGTATATCTGCACTATGATTGGACACTCTGACCGTGGCTGACTCGTGTCATGATCAATAGAAGTAAAAGTCAGTTGGATACAATTGTGGTCATGGTCAGTGGCACATGCCAACTTTGTCAAGGCATTGCGCACAATAGCCACACCGAGCCACCAATATTCTGCCTTTTTTGTACCTGCAAGATCATGCCTAGTACATGTGCACTGTGATTGGACACTCTGACCGTGGCTGGCCGTGTTATGATTCATAGCCGTTTAATGTACTTGGTAAACTTTGTGGTCATGATCAGTGGCACATGCCAACTTTGTCAAGGCATTGCGCACAATAGCCGTGCCAAGCCACCGGTTTTTTACCTTGTTCATACCTGCAAGGTCATGCATATTAGATGTGCACTGAGATTAGCCACTCTGACCATCGCTGACATGTGTTACGGTTTGTAGAAGTTCAAGTCAATTGGTAAACCTTGTGGGCATGGTCAGTGGCACATGCCAACTTTGTCAAGGCATTGCACATAATAGCCACACCGAGCCACTAGTACTCTACATTGTTTGTACCTGCAAGATCATGCCTTGTATATCTGCACTATGATTGGACACTCTGACCGTGGCTGACTCGTGTCATGATCAAAAGAAGTAAAAGTCAGTTGGATACAATTGTGGTCACAGTCAGTGGCACATGCCAACTTTGTCAAGGCATTGCGCACAATAGCCACACCGAGCCACCAGTATTCTACCTTGTTTGCACCTGCAAGATCATGCCTAGCACATCTGCACTGTGACTGGACACTCGGATCGTGGCTGACGCGTGTTATGATTCTTAGCCGTTTAAGGTACTCGGTGAACTTTGTGGTCATGGTCAGTGGCACATGCAAACTTTGTCAAGGCATTGCACACAATAGCCGTGCCAGGCCAACGGTTTTTTCCCTTGTTTATACCTTTAAGGTCATGCATATTAGATGTACACTGTGATTGGGTCCTGTGAATGTGGCTGACTCGTGTTACGATTCGTAGAAGTTAAAGTCACTTGGTAAACTTTGTGGTCATGGTCAGTGGCACATGCAAACTTTGTCAAGGCATTGCACACAATAGCCGTGCCAGGCCAACGGTTTTTTCCCTTGTTTATACCTTTAAGGTCATGCATATTAGATGTACACTGTGATTGGGTCCTGTGAATGTGGCTGACTCGTGTTACGATTCGTAGAAGTTAAAGTCACTTGGTAAACTTTGTGGTCATGGTCAGTGGCACATGCCAACTTTGTCAAGGCTTTGTGCACAATAGCCGTGCCAAGCCACCGGTTTTTTACCTTATTAGACCAGCAACGTCATGCATATCAGATGTGCACTATGATTAGACACTCTGACAGTGGCTGACTCGTGTAACCATATGTAGAAGTTAAAGTCACTTGGTAAACCTTGTGGTCATGGTCAGTGGCACATGCCAACTTTGTCAATGCATTGCGCACAATAGCCGTGCCAAGTCACCGGTTTTGTACCTTGTGTATACCTGCAAGGTCATGCATATTAGATGTGCACTAAGATTGGGCACTCTGACTGTGGCTGACACGTGTTACAAAGCGTAGAAGTTAAAGTCACTTGGTAAACGTTGTGGTCATGGTCAGTGGCACATGCCAACTCTGTTAAGTCATTGCGCACAATAGCCAGACCGAGACGCCAGTATTCTACCTTGTTTCTACCTCCAAGATCATGTTTAGTACATCTGCACTGTGATTGGACACTCTGACCGTGGCTGACTCGTGTTATGAGTCATAGCCGTGTAACGTACTTGGTACACTTTGTGGTCATAGTCAGTAGCACATGCCAACTTTGTCAAGGAATTGCACACAATAGCTGTGCCAAGCCACCGGTTTTTTACCTTGTACATACCTGCAAGGTCACGCATAGTACATCTGAAATGTGATTGGGCACTCTGACTGCGGCTGACTCGTGTTACGATTCGTAGAAGCTAAAGCCACTTGGTAAACTTTGTGGTCATGGTCAGTGGCACATGGCAACTTTGTCAAGGCATTGCGCACAGTAGTCGTGCCAAGCCACCCGTTTTTTACCTTGTTTATACCTGCAAGGTCATGCATATTAGATGTGCACTTTGACTGGGCACTCTGACCGTGGCTGACTCGTGTTACGATTCGTAGAAGTTAATGTCACTTGGTAAATTTTGTGGTCATGGTCAGTGGCACGTGCCAACTTCGTCAAGGCATTGCGCACAATAGCCACACCGAGCCACCAGTTTTTTACCTTGATTGAACTTGCCAGATCATGCCTAGTACATCTGCACTATGATAGGACACTCTGACCGTGGCTGACTGGTGTTATGCTCAATAGAAGTAAAAGTCACTTGGATACATTTCTGGTCATGGTCAGTGGCACATGCCAACTTTGTTAAGGCATTGCGCACAATAGGCACACCGAGGCACCAGTATTCTACCTTGTTTGTACCTGCAAGGTCATGCCCAGTATATCTGCACTATGATTCGACACTCTGACCGTGGCTGACTCGTGTTATAGTTAATAGAAGTAAAATTCACTTTGATACACTTGTGGTCATGGTCAGTGGGACATGTCAACTTTGTCAAGCCATTGCGCACAAAAGCCACACCAAGGCACCAGTGTTCTACCTTGTTTGCACCAGCCAGATCATGCACAGTACATCTGCACTGTGATTAGACACTCTGACCGTGGCTGACTCGTGTTATGATTCAGAGCCGTTTAAGGTAATTGGTAAACATTGTGGTCATAGTTAGTGGCACAAGCCAACCTTGTCAAGGCATTGCACACAATAGCCGTGCCAGGACACCGGATTTCTACCCTGTTTATACCTGCAAGGTCATGCATATTAGATGTACACTGTGATTGGACACTCTGACTGTGGCTGACGCGTGTTACGATTCGTAGAAGTTAAAATCACTTGGTAAACATTGTGGTCATTGTCAGTGGCACATGCCAACTTTGTCAAAGGATTGCGCACAGTAGCCGTGCCAAGCCACCGGTTTTTTACCTTGTTGAAACCTGCAAGGTCATGCATATTAGATGTGCACTGTGATTGGGCACTTTGACCATGGCTGACTCGTGTTACGATTCGTAGAGGTTCAAGTCACTTGGTAAACATTGTGGTCATGGTCAGTGGCACATGCCAACTTTGTCAAAGGATTGCGCACAGTAGCCGTGCCAAGCCACCGGTTTTTTACCTTGTTGAAACCTGCAAGGTCATGCATATTAGATGTGCACTGTGATTGGGCACTTTGACCATGGCTGACTCGTGTTACGATTCGTAGAGGTTCAAGTCACTTGGTAAACATTGTGGTCATGGTCAGTGGCACATGCCAACTTTGTCAAGGCATCGTGCACAATAGCCACATCGAGCCACCAGAATTGTACCTTGTTTGTACCTGCAAGATCATGTCTAGTATATCTGCACTGTGATTGGACACTCTGACCGTGGCTGACTCATGTTATGATCAGTAGAGGTAAAAGTCACTTCGATACATTTGTGGTCATGGTCAGTGGCACATGCCAACTTTGTCAACGTATTGCGCACAATAGCCACACCGAGCCCCTAGTATTCTACCTTGATCATTCCTGTAAGGTCATGCCTAGTACATCTGCACTGTGGTTGGACACTCTGACTGTGGCTGACTTGTGTTTTAATTCATAGCCGTTTAAGGTACTTGGTAAACTTTGTGGTCATGGTCAGTGGCACATGCCAACTTTGTCAAGGCATTGCGCACAATCGTCGTGCCAAGCCACCAGTTTTTTACCCTTTTTATACCTGCAAGGCCATGCCTGGTACATCTTAACTGTGATTGGGCACTCTGACTGTGGCTGACTCGTGTTACAAATTCTAGAAGTTAAAGTCACTTGGTAAACTCTGTGGTCATGGTCAGTGGCACATGCCAACTTTGTCAAGGCACTGCGCACAATAGCCGTCCCAAGACACCGGTTTTTTACCCTGTTCATACACGTAAGGTCATGCATATTAGATGTGCAGCGTGACTGGGTACTCTGACCGTGGCTGACTTGTGTTATGATTCGTAGTATTTAAAGTTACTTGGTCATCGTTTTGGTCATGGTCAGTGGCACATGCCAACTTTGTCAAGGCTTTGCGCACAATAGCCACACCGAGCCACCGGTATTCTACCTTGTTTGCACCTGCAAGATCATGCCTAGTACATCTGCACTGTGATTGGACACTCTGACCGTGGCTGACTCGTGTTACGATGCATAGTTGTTTAAGGTACATGGTAAACTTTGTGGTCATGGTCAGTGCCACATGCCAACTTTGTCAAGGTAATTCGCAAGATAGCCGTGCCAAGCCACCGGTTTTTCACCTTGTCTATACCTGCAAGGTCATGCCTAATACATCTGAACTGTGATAGGGCACTCTGACTCTGGCTGACTCGTGTTACGATTCGTAGAAGTTAAAGTCACTTGGTAAACTTTGTGGTCATGGTCAGTGGTACATGCTAACTTTGTCAAGGCATTCCGCACAATAGCGACACCGAGTCACCAAAATTCTACATTGTTTGCACCTGCAAGATCATGCCTAGTACATCTGTACAGAGATTGGACACTCTGACCATGGCTGACTTGTGTTATGATCAATAGAAGTATAAGTCACTTGGATACATTTGTGGTCATGGTTAGTGGCACATGTCAGCTTTG
This sequence comes from Penium margaritaceum, assembly GCA_023375785.1. Classification (NCBI taxonomy): domain Eukaryota; kingdom Viridiplantae; phylum Streptophyta; class Zygnematophyceae; order Desmidiales; family Peniaceae; genus Penium; species Penium margaritaceum. The sequence continues at coordinate 30,152 of SZWC01004127.1, forward strand.
TCAGGGCATTATACGCAATAGCCACACCGAGCCACCAGTTTTCTACCTTTTTTATACCTGCAACGTCTTGCGCAGTATATGTACACTGTGATTGGACACTCTGACCGTGGCTGGGACGTGTTATGATTCATTGCCCTTTAAGGTACTTGGTACACATTGTGGTCATGGTTTGTGGCACATGTCAACTTTGTGAAAGCATTGCGCACAATATCCATGCCAAGCCACTGGTATTTACCTTCTTTATACCTGCACGGGCATGCATATTAGATGTGCAATGCGAGTGGGCACTCTGACCGTGGCTGACTCGTGTTACGATTCGTAGAAGTTAAAGTCACTTGGCAAACTTTGTGGTATTGGTCAGTGGCACATGCCAACTTTGTCTAAGCATTGCGCACATTAGCCGTGCCAAGCCACCGGTTTTTACATAGTTTATACCTGCAAGGTCATGCCCAGTACATCTGAATTGTGATTGGACACTCTGACTGTGGCTGACTCGTGTTACGATTTGTAGAAGTTAAAGTCACTTGGTAAACTTTGTGGTATTGGTCAGTGGCACATGCCAACTTTGTCTAAGCATTGCGCACATTAGCCGTGCCAAGCCACCGGTTTTTACATAGTTTATACCTGCAAGGTCATGCCCAGTACATCTGAATTGTGATTGGACACTCTGACTGTGGCTGACTCGTGTTACGATCCGTAGAAGTTAAAGTCACTTGGTGAACTTTGTGGTCACGGTCAATGGCACATGCCAACTTTGTCAAGGAATTGGGCACAATAGCCATGCAAAGACACCGGTTTTTTACCCTGTTTATACCTGCAAGGTCATGCATATTAGATGTACACTGTGATTGGGTACTCTGACCATTGCTGACTCCTGTTACACTTCATAGAAGTTAAAGTCACTTGGTAAACTTTGTGGTCATGGTCAGTGGCACATGCCAACTTTGTCGAGGCATTGCGTACAATAGCCGTGCCAAGACACTGGTTTTTTTACTTGTTTATACATGCAAGGTCATGCATATTAGATGTGCACTGTGATTGGGCACTCTGACTGTGGCTGACTCGTGTTACGATTTGTAGAAGTTAAAGTCACTTGGTAAACTTTGTGGTCATGGTCAGTGGCACATGCCAACTTCTTCAAGGCATTGCACACAATAGCCACACCAAGCCACCAGTTTTTTACCTTGTTTATAACTGCAAGGTCATGCCTAGTACATCTCAACTGTGATTGGGCACTCTGACTGTGGCTGACTCGTGTTACGCTTTGTAGAAGTTAAACTCACTTGATAAACTTTGTGGTCATGGTCAGTTGTACATGCCAACTTTGACAAGGCGTTGCGCACAATAGCCACACCGAGCCACCAGTATTCTATCTTGTTTGCACCTGCAAGATCATGCCTAGTACATCTGCACTATGATTGGACACTCTGACTGTGGCTGACTTGTGTTATGATCAATAGAAGAAAAAGTCACTTGGATACATTTGTGGTCATGGTCAGTGGCACATGCCGACTTTGTCAGGGCATTGTGCAAAATAGCCACACCGATCCACTAGTATTCTACCTTTTTCATATGTGCAAGGTCATGCACAATATACCTGCACTGTGATTGGACACTCGACCGTGGCTGACTCGTGTTATGATTCATAGCCGTTAAAGGTACGTTGTATATTTTGTGGTTATGGTCAGTGGCACATGCCAACTTTGTCAAGGCATTACGCACAATAGCAGTGCCAAGTCACCAGTTTTTTAACTTGTTTATACCTGCAAGGGCATTCATATTATATGTGCATTGTGATTGGGCACTCTGACCGTGGCTAACTCGTGTTGCGGTTTTAAGAAGTTAAAATCACTTGGTAAACTTTGTGGTCATGGTCAGTCGCACATGCCAACTTCATCAAGGAATTACGCACAATAGCCACACCAAGCCACCAGTGTTCTACCTTGTTTGCACCTGAAAGATCATGCCTAGTACATTTGCACTGTGATTGGACACTCAGACCGTGGCTGAGTCATGTTATGATCAATAGAAGTAAAAGTCACTTGGATACATTTGTGGTCATGGTCAGTGGCACATGCCAACTTTGTCAAGGTATTGGACACAATAGCCACACCGAGCCACCAGTATTCTACCTTGTTGATACCTGCAAGGTCATGCCCAGTATATCTGTGCTGTGATTAAACACTCTGACCGTGGCTAACTCGTGTTATGATTCTTAGCCATTTAAGGTACTTGGTATGCTTTGTGGTCATGGTCAGTGGCACATGCCAACTTTGTCAAGGCATTGCGCGCAATGATCGTGCCAAGCCACCAGTTTTTTACCTGGTTTATACCTGCAAGGCCATGCATATTAGATGTGCACTGTGATTGCGCACTTTTACCGTGGCTGTCTCGTGTTATGATTCGTAGAAGTTAAAGTCACTTGGTAAACTTTGTAGTCATGGTCAGTGACACTTGCCAACTTTGTCAAGGCATTGCGCACAATAGCCACACCGAGCGACCAGTATTCTACCTTGTTTGCACCTGCAAAAGCATGCCTAGTACATCTGCACTGTGCTTGGACACTCTGACCGTGGCTGCCTTGTGTTATGATCAATAGAAGTAAAAGTCACTTGGATACATTTGTGGGCATGGTCAGTGGCACATGCCAACTTTGTCAAGGCATTGCGCACAATAGCCACACCGAGCCACCAGTATTCTACTTTGTTTATACCTGTAAGGTCATTCCTAGTATATCTGCAGTGTGATTGGACACTCTGACCGTGGCTGACTCGTGTAATGATTCATAGCCGTTTAAGGTACTTGGTAAACTTTGTGGTCAGGGTCAGTGGCACATGCCACCTTTGTCAAGGCATTGCGCACAATAGCCGTGCCAAGCCACAGGTTTTTTTTAAATTGTTTATACCTGCAAGGTCATGCCTAGTACATCTGAACTGTGATTGGGTACTCTGATCGTGGCTGACTCGTGTTATGATTCGTAGATGTTAAAGTCACTTGGTAATCTTTGTGGTCATGGTCAGTGGCACATGCCAACTTTTTCTAGGTATTGCGCACAATAACCCAACCAAGCCACCAGTAGTCTACCTTGTTTTTACCTGTAAGGTCATGCCCAGTATATCTGCACTGTGACTGGACTCTCTGACCATGGCTGACTTGTGTTATGATTCATAGCCGTTTAATGTACTATATTAACTTTGTGGTCATTATCAGTGGCACGTGCTAACTTGGTCAAGGCATTGCGCACAATAGCCACACCGAGCGATGAGTATTCTACCTTGTTTGTACCTGTAAGATCATGCCTTGTACATCTGCACCGTCATTGGACACTCTGACCGTGGCTGACTCGTGTTATGATCAATAGAAGCAAATATCACTTGGATACATTTCTGGTCATGGTCAGTGGCACATGCCAACTTTGTCAAGGTATTGCGCACAATACCTACACCAAGCCACCAGTATTCTAACCTGTTTATACATATAAGGTCATGCCCAGTATATCTGCACTGTGATTTTACACTCTGACCGTGGCTTACTCGTGTTATGATTCATAGCCGTTTAAGGTACTTGGTATACTTTGTGGTCATGGTCAATGGCACATGCCAACTTTGTCAAGGCATTGCGTACAAAATCTGTGCCAAGCCACCGGTTTTTTTTACTTTTTTATACATGCAAGGTCATGCCTATTACATCTGAACTGTGATTGGGCACTCTGACCGTGGCTGACTCGTGTTATGTTTCGTAGAAGGTAAAGTCACTTGGTAAGCTTTGTGGCCATGGTCAGTGGCACATGCCAACTTTGTCAAGGCATTGCGCACAATAGCCACACCGAGCCACCAGTATTCTACCTTGTTTGTATCTGCAAGATCATGCCTAGTACATTTGCACTGTGATTGGACATTTGACCGCGGCTGACCCATGCTATGATCCATAGAAGGAAAAGTCACTTGGATATATTCGTGGTCACGGTCAGTGGCACATGCCAACTTTGTCAAGGCATTGCGCATAATAGCCAACGGAGCCACCAATATTCTACCTTGTTTCTACCTACAAGGTCATGCCCAGTATATATGCACTGTGATTGCACACTCTGACTGTGGCTGACTCGTGTTATTATTCATAGCCGTTTACGGTTTTTGGTAAACTTTGTGGTCATGGTCAGTGGCACATGCCTAATTTGTGAAGGCATTGCGCACAATAGCCGTGCCAAGCCACCGGTTTTCTACCTTGCTTATACCTGCAAGATCATGCATATTAGATGTACGCTGTGATTGGGCACTCTGTCCCTGGTTGACTCGTGTTGTGATCAATAGAAGTGCAAGTCACATGGTAAACATTGTGGACATGGTGAGTGGCACATGCCAACTTTGTCAAGACATTGCGCACAATAGCCACACCGGGCCACCATTTTTCCACCTATTTTATTTCTGTAAGGTCATGCCCACTATATATGCACTGTGATTGGACACTCTGACTGTGGCTGACTCGTGATATGATTCATAGCCGTTTAAGGTTCTTGGTAAACTTAGTGGTCATGGTCAGTGGCACATGCCAACTTTGTCAACATATTGCGCACAATCGTCGCGCCAAGCCACCAGTTTTTTACCTTTTTGATACCTGTAAGGTCGTGCCAAATACATCTTAACTGTGATTGGGCACTCTGACTGTGGCTGAGCGTGTTACAATTTCTATAAGTTAAAGCCACTTGGTAAACTCTGTGGTCATGGTCAGTGGCACATGCCAAATGTGTCGAGGCATTGCGCACAATAGCCGTCCCAAGACACCGGTTTTTTACCCTTTTTATACATGTAAGGTCATGCATATTAGATGTGCTGCGTGATTGGGTACTCTGACCGTGGCTGACTCGTGTTATGATTCGTATAATTTAAAGTGACTTGGTCATCTTTGTGGTCATGGTCAGTGCCACATGCCAACTTTGTCAAGGCATTGCGCACAATAGCCACACCGATCCAACGGTATTCTACCTTCTTTGCACCTGCAAGATCATGCCTAGTACATCTGCATTGTGATTGGACACTCTGACCGTGGCTGACTCGTGTTATGATGCATAGTTGTTTAAGGTACATGGTAAACTTTGTGGTCATGGTCAGTGGCACATGCCAACTTTGTCAAGGTAATACGCAAAATAGCCGTGCCAAGCCACCAGTTTTTCACCTTGTCTATGCCTGCAAGGTCATGCCTAATACATCTAAACTGTGATATGGCACTCTGACTCTAGCTGACCCGTGTTACGATGCGTAGAAACTAAAGTCACTTGGTAAACTCTGTGGTCATGGTCAGTGGTACATGCTAACTTTGTCAAGGCATTCCGCACAATAGCCACACCGAGTCACAAAACCTCTACATTGTTTGCACCTGCAAGATCATGCCTGGTACATCTGCATTGTGATTGGACACTCTGACCATGGCTGACTCATGTTATGATCAATACAAGTATAAGTCACTTGGATACATTTGTGGACATGGTTAGTGGCACATGTCAACTTTGTCAGGGCATTATACGCAATAGCCACACCGAGCCACCAGTTTTCTACCTTTTTTTATACCTGTAAGGTCGTGCCCAGTATATATGCACTATGATTGGACACTCTGACCGTGGCTGACTCTTGTTATTATTCATAGCTGTTTACGGTTATTGGTGTACTTTGTGGTCACGGTCAGTGGCACATGCCAAGCCACCGTTTGTTTTACCTTTTTTATACCTGTAAGGTCATGCCTATTACATGTAAACTGTGATTGGGCACTCTGCTTGTGGCTGACTCGTGTTACAATTCGTAGAAGTTAAATTCACTTGGTACACATTGTGTTCAGGGTCAGTGACACATGCCAACTTTCTAAAGGCATTGCGCACAATAGCCGTCCCAAGACACCGGTTTTTTACCCTGTTCATACCTGCAAGGTCATGCATATTAGACGTGCACTGTGATTGGGTACTCTGACCTGTGCTGACTCGTGTTCTGATTCGTAGAGTTTAAAGTCACTTGGTAATCTTTGTGGTCATAGTCAGTGGCACATGCCAGCTTTGTCAAGGCATTGCGCATAATAGCCACACCGAACCACCGGTATTATACCTTGTTTGCACCTGCAAGATCATGCGTAGTACATCTGCACTGTGATTGGACACTGTGACAGTTGCTGACTCGTGTTATGATTAATAGAAGTAAAAGTCACTTATATACATTTGTGGTCATGGTCAGTGGCACATGCCAACTTTGTCAAGGCATTGCGCAGAATAGCCACACCGAGCCACAAGTATTCTGCCTTGTTTACCTGCAAGGTCATGCCCAGTATACCTGTACTGTGATTGGACACTCTGACCGTGGCCGACTCGTGCTATGATTCGTGGCCGTTTAAGGTACTTGGTAAACTTTGTGGTCATGGTCAGTGGCACATGCCAACTTTGTCAAGGCATTCCGCACAATATCCTGCAAGGTCATGCGTAGTATATCTGAACCGTGATTGGGCACTCTGACTGTGGCTGACTCGTGTTACGTTTTGTAGAAGTTTAAGTCACTTGGTAAGCTATGTGGTCGTGGTCAGTGTCACATGCCAGCTTTGTCAAGGCATTGCGCACAATAGCCACAGCGAGCCACCAGAAGTCAACCTTGTTGTACCTGCAAGATCATGCCTAGTACATTTGCACTGTGATTGGACACTCTGACCGTGGCTGACTCGTGTTATGATCAATAGAAGTAAAAATCACTTGGGTGTATTCGTGGTCATGGTCAGTGGCATGTGCCAACTGAGCCATTGTGCAAAATAGCCACACTAAGCCACCAGTATTCTACCTTGTTTATACTTGCAAGGTCATGCCCAGGATATCTGCACTGTGATTGGACACTCTGACTGTGGCTGACTCGTGTTATGATTCATAACCGTTTCAGGAACCTGGTAAACTTTGTGGTCATCGTCAGTGGCACATGCCAACTTTGTCAAGGCACTGCGCACAATAGCTGTGCCAAGCCCCAGGTTTTCTACCTAGTTTGTACCTGTAAGGTCACGCATATTAGATGTGCACTGTGATTGGGCACTCTGACCATGGTTGACTCATGTTACGAGTCGTAGAAGATAACGTAACTTGGCAAAGTTTGTGGTCATGGTCAGTGGCACATGCCAACTTTGTCAAGGCATTGTGCACAATAGCCACAACGAGCTACCAGTATTATACCTTGTTTGCACCTGCAAAATCATGCCTAGTACATCTCCACTGTGATTGGACACTCTGACTGTGGTTGACTCGTGTTATGATCAATAGAAGTAAAAGTCACTTGGATACATTTGTGGTCATGGTCGGTGGTACATGCCAACTTTGTCAAGGTATCGCGCACGATAGCCACACCGAGCCACCAGTGTTCTACCTTGTTTATACCTATAAGTTCATGCCTAGTACATCTGCACTGTGATTGGACACTTTGACAGTGGCTGACTCGTGTTATGGTTCATAGCTTTTTAAAGTACTTGGAAAACTTTGTGGTCATGTTCAGTGGCACATGCCAACTTTGTCGAGGCATTGCCCACAATAACCGTGCCAAGCCACCGGTGTTCTACCTTGTTTGCACCTTCAAGATCATGCCTAGTGCATCTGCACTGTGATTGGACACTCTGACCGTGGTTGACTCGTGTTATGATCAATAGAAGTAAAAGTCACTTGGATACATTCGTGGTCATGGTCAGTGGCACATGCCAACCTTGTCAAGGCATTGCACACAATAGCCACAAAGAGACTTTGTAGTCATGGTAAGTGGCACATGCCAACTTTGTCAAGACATTGCGCACAATAGCCGTACCAAGCCACCGGTTTTTTACCTTGTCTATACCTACAAGGTCATGCCTAGTACATCTGGTCTGTGATTGGGCACTCTGACTGTGGCTGACTTGTGTTACGATTCGTATAAGTTAAATTCACTTGGTAAACTTTGTGGTCATGGTCAGTGGCACATGCCAACTTTGTCAAGGCATTGCGCACATTCGCACACCGAGCAACCAGTATTGTACCTTGGTTGAACCTGCAAGATCATGTCTAGTACATCTGCACTGTGATTGGACACTCCGACCGTAGCTTACTCGTGTTATGGTCAATAGGAGTAAAAGTCACCTGGTTACATTTGTGGTCATGGTCAGTGGCACATGCCAGCTCTGTCAAGGCATTGGCACAGTAGCCACACAGAGCCACCAGTATTCTACCTTGTTTATATCTGCAAGGACATGCCCAGTATATCTGCACTGTGAATGGACAATCTGAACGTGGCTGACTCGTGTTATGATTCATAGCCGTTCAAGGTTCTTGGTAAACTTTGTGGTCATGGTTAGTGGCACATGCCAACTTTGTCAAGGCATTGCGCACAATAGCCGTGCCAAGACACCGGCTTTTTACCCTGTTTAACCCTCAAAGGTCATGCCTGTTAGATGTGCACTGTGATTGGGTACTCTGACCGTGGCTGACTTGTGTTATGATTCGTAGAAGTTAAAGTCACTTGGTAAACTTTGTGGTCATGGTCAGTGGCACATGCCAACCTTGTCAAGGCATTGCGCACAATACCCATGCCGAGCCACTAGTATTCTACCTTGTTTGCACCTGCAAGATCATGCCTAGTACATCTGCGCTGTGATTGGACACTCTCACCGTGGCTGACTCGTGTTATGATTCATAGCCGTTTAAGGTACATGGTAAACTTTGTGGTCATGATCAGCGGCACATGCCAACTTTATCAAGGCATTGCGCACAATAGCCACACCGAGCCACCAGTATTCTACCTTGTTTGTACCTGCAAGATCATGCTTGGTACATCTGCACTGTGATTGGACACTATGATAGTGGCTAGCTCGTGTTATGACCAATAGAAATGAATGTCACTTGGATACATTTGTGGTGATGCTCAGTGGCACGTGCCAACTTTTTCAAGGCATTGCACAAAATAGCCACACCAAACCACCAGTATTCTACCTTGTTTGTACCTACAAGATCATGCCTAGTACATCTGCACTGTGAGTGGACGCTCTGACCGTGGCTGACTTGTGTTATGATTCATAGCCGTTTAAGGTACTTGGTAAACTTTGTGGTCATGGTCAGTGGCACATGCCAAATTTGTCAAGACATTGCGCACAATAGCCACACTGGGCCATTAGTATTCTACCTTGTTTGTACTTGCAAGATCATGCCGAGTACATTTGCGCTATCATTGGACACTCTGAACATGGCTGACTGGTGTTATGATCAATACAAGTAAAAGTCACTTGGATACAGTTGTGGTCATGGTCAGCGGCACATGCCAACTTTGTCAAGGCATTGCGCACAATAGCCACGCCGAGCCAGTAGTAGTCTACCTTGTTTAAACCTGCAAGGTCATGCCCAATATATATGCACTGTAATTGGACACTCTGATCGTGGCTGACTCGTGTTATGATTCATAGCCGTTCAATGTACTTGGTAAACTTTGTGGTCATGGTCAGTGAAACATACCAACTTTGTCAAGGCATCGCGCACAATAGACATATCAAGCTACCGGTTTTTTACATTGTTTATACCTGCAAGGTCATGCATATTAGAAGTGCGCTGTGATTGGACACCCAGACCATGGCTGGCTCGTGTTACGATTCGTAGAAGTTAAAGTCACTTGGTAAACTTTGTGGTCATGGTCAGTGGCAGGTGCCAACTTTGTCAAGGCATTGCGCAAAAAGCCAACCGAGCCACTAGTATTCTACATAGTATATACCTGCAAGGTCATGCCCTGTATATCTGCACTGTGATTGGACACTCTGACAGTGGCTGACTCGTGTTATGATTCATAGCCGTACAATGTACTTGGTAAACTTTGTGGTCATGTTCAGTGGCACATGCCAACTTTGTCAAGGTAATGCGCACAATAACCGTGCAACGCCACCAGGTTTTTACATTGTCTATACCTGCAAGGTTTTGCCTAGTTCATCTGCACTGTGATTGGACATTCTGACCATGGCTGACTCGTGTTATGATCGATAGAAGTAAAAGTCACTTGGATACATTTGTGGTCATGGTCAGTGGCACATGCCAACATTGTCAGGGCATTACATACAATAGCCACACCGAGCCACCAGTTTTCTACCTTTTTTATTTCTATAAGGTCATGCCCAGTATACATGCACTGTGATTGGACACTCTGACCGTGGCTGACTCGTGTTATGATTCATAGCCGTTTAAGGTTGTTGGTAAACTTTGTGGTCATGGTCAGTGGCACATGCCAACTTTGTCAAGGCATTGCGCCCAATAGCCGTCCCAAGACACCGAATGTTTTCCCTATTATACCTGCAATGTCATCCACATTAGATGTTAACTGTGATCGGGTACTCTGACCGTGGCTGACTCGTGTTATGATTCGTAGAATTTAAAGTCACTTGGTAATCTTTGTGGTCATGGTCAGTGGCACATGCCAACTTTGTCAATGCATTGCGCACAATAGCCACACCGAGCCACCGGTATTCTACCTTGTTTGCAATTGCAATACCATGCCTAGTACATCTGCAATGTGATTGGACACTCTGACCATGGCTGACTTGTGTTATGATCAAGAGAAGTAAAAGTCACTTGGGTACATTTGTGGTCATGGTCAGTGGCACATGCCAACTTTGTCAAGACATTGCGCACATTAGCCACACGAAGCCACCAGTATCCTACCTTGTTTATACCTGCAAGGTCATGCCCAGTATATCTGCACTGTGATTGGACACTCTGACCGTGGCTGACTCGTGTTATGATTCATAGCCGTTTAAGGTACTTGGTAAACTTTGTGCTCATGGTCAGTGGCACATGCCAACTTTGTCAAGGCATTGCGCACAATAGCCGTGCCAAGCCACCGGTTTTTCACCTTTTTATACCTGCACGGTCATGCCTAGTACACCTACACTGTGATTTGGCACGCTGACTGTGGCTGACCCGTGTTACGATTCGTAGAAGTTAAAGTCACTTGGTAAGCTTTGTGGTCATGGTCAGTGGCACATGCCAACTTTGTCAAGGCATTGCGCACAATAGCCGTCCCAAGACACCGAATTTTTCCCTATTTTTACCTCCAATGTCATCCACATTAGATGTGCAATGTGATTGGGTACTCTGACCGTGGCTGACTCGTGTTATGATTCGTAGAATTTAAAGTCACTTGATAATCTTTGTGGTCATGGTCAGTGGCACATGCCAACTTTGTCAATACATTGCGCACAATAGCCACACCGAGACACCGGTGTTCTACCATGTTTGCAATTGCAAGACCATGCCTAGTATATCTGCACTGTGATTGGACACTCTGACCATGGCTGACTTGTGTTATGATGAATGTAAGTAAAAGTCACTTGGGTACATTTGTGGTCATGGTCAGTGGCACATGCCAACATTGTCAATGCATTGCGCACATTAGCCAGACCAATCCACCAGTATTCTACCTTGTTTATACCTGCAAGGTCATGCCCAATATATCTGCACTGTGATTGGACACTCTGACCGTGGCTGACTCGTGTTATGATTCATATCCTTTTAAGGTACTTGGTAAACTTTGTGGTCATGGTCAGTGGCACATGCCAACTTTGTCAAGGCATTGCGCACAATAGCTGTGCCAAGCCACCGGTTTTTTACCTTGTTTATACTTGGAAGGTCATGCCTAGTACATCTGAACTGTGATTGGGCACTCTGACCGTGGCTGACTCGTGTTACATTTCGTAGAAGTTAAAGTCACTTGTTGAGCTTCGTGGTCATGGTCAGTGGCACATGCAAACTTTGTCAAGGCATTGCGCACAATAGCCACACCAACCAGTAGTCTACATTGTTTGTACCTGCAATATCATTCCTAATACATTTGCACTGTGATTGGACACATTGACCGTGGCTGACTCGTGTTATGATCAATAGAAGTAAAAGTCACTTTGATATATACGTGGTCATGGTCAGTGGCACGTGCCAACTTTGTCAAGGCATTGCGCGGAAGAGCCAACCGAGCCACCGGTATTCTACCTTGTTTATACCTGCAAGGTCATGCCCAGTACATCTGCACTATGATTAAACACTCTGACTGTGGCTGACTCGTGTTATGATTCATAGCCGTTTCATGTACTTGGTATACGTTGTGGTCCTGGTCAGTGGCACATGCCTACTTTGTCAAGGCATTGCGCACAATAGCCGTGCCAAGCCACTGGTTTATTACCTTTTTTATACCTGCAAGGTCATTTATATTAGATGTACGCTGTGATTGGGCACTCTGACCGTGGCTGACTTGTATTACGATTCCTATAAATTAAAGGCACTTGGTAAACTTTGTGGCCACAGTGCGTGGCACATGCCAACATTAAAAAGGCATTGCGCACACCGAGCCAGCAGTATTCTACCTTGTTTGCACCTGCAAGCTCATGCCTAGTACATATGCACTTTGATTGGACACTCTGACAGTGGCTGACTCGTGTTATGATCAATAGAAGTAAATGTCACTTGGATACATTTGTGGTCATGGTCAGTGGCACATGCCAACTTCGTTAAGGCATTGCGCACAATAGCCACACCGAGCCACCAGTATTCAACCTTGTTTGTACCTGCAAGGTCATGCCCAGTATATCTGCACTATGATTGGACACTCTGACCGTGGCTGACTCGTGTTATGATTCATAGCCGTTTAAGGTTCTTGGTAAACTTTGTGGTCATGGTCAGTGGCACATGCCAAATTTGTCAAGGCATTGCGTACAATAGCCGTACCAAGCCACCGGGTTTTTACCTTGTTTATACCTGTAAGGTCATGCATATTAGATGTGCAATGTAATTGGGCACTCTAACCGTGGGTGACTCATAATACAATTCGTAGAAGTTAAAGTCACTTGGTACACTTTGTATTCATGGTCAGTGGCACATGCCAACTTTGTCAAGGCATTGCGCACAATAGCCCCAGCGAGCCACCAGTATTCTACCTTGTTTGTACCTGCAAGATCATGCCTAGTACATCTGCACTGTACCTTGTTTGGACACTCTGACCGTGGCTGACTCGTGCTATGATCAATAGAAGCAAAAGTCAATTGGATACATTTGTGGTCATGGTCGGAGGCACATGCCAACTTTGTCAAGGCAATCCACACAATAGCCATACCAAGCCACAATTATTCTAGCTTGTTTATACCTGCAAGGTCATCCCCAGTGCATCTGCACTGTGATTGGACACTCTGACCGTAGCTGACTCGTGTTATGATTCGTAGCTATTTAATGTACTTGGTAAACTTTGTGGTCATGGTTAGTGGCACATGCCAACTTTGTCAAGGCATTGCGCACAATAGCCGTGCCAAGCCACCAATGTTGTGCCTTGTTTCCACCTGCAAGATCATGCCTAGTACATTTGCACTGCGATTGGACACTCTCACCTTGGCTAACTCGTGTTATGATCAATAGAAGTAAATGTCACTTGGATACAATTGTGGTCATGGTCAGAAGCACATGCCAACTTTGTCAAGGCATTGCACACAATAGCCACACCGAGCTACTGGTATTCTACCTTGTTTATACCCGTACGTTCATGTCCAGTATATCTGCACTATGATTGGACATTCTGACCGTGGCTGACTCGTGTCATGATTTATAGCCATTTAAGGTACTTGGTAAACTTTGTAGTCATGGCACGTGGCACATGCCAACTTTTTCAAGGCATTACGCACAATAGTCGTGCCAAGCCATCAGTTTTTTGCCTTGTTTATACCAGCAAGGCCATGCCTAGTATATCTGAACTGTGATTGTGCATGTTAAAAGAATGCAGATGCGAGAGCAGCAGCAGCAGAAGCAGGTAGAAGCGTCCGGACATGCAAGCGTACATCAGTAGAGTGATGTAGGTGAGAGCGGTCCGAGGAGTTAGTCGCGAAAGCTGATACACACTGAGACGCGAGGTAGCTGGGGTAGACAGGTTGATGCGAGAGAGAGTGCTAGCGAGATGAGTGATGGTTGGCGGAGTATGGGAGCTGAGCGAAGGAGCGAGAGTGACGGAGCGAAGCGTTGAGGGGGGCTGGCAAAGACAAAGAATGCGAGGAGCGAGCAAAGCGAAGACACGGCGATGAAGCCATGGAACCAAAGGGGAACAGGATGAGTAGAACTGTTCTGGTTAAACTAGGGAGGGACTGAACATCCTCCGTATATACAACAAAACAGGACAAAATCAGTATTAACGGCTTCTTTCCGCTAGCCGGATGCGTGGCGACATGGTCGCTTATTAGAGGCGTCTCGACTCTGGTGGAACGGTCGTGACCGACCAGCCGTTACCGAGGGAGGTTCGGTGCGGGAACCTGAACCAGGATCGAGAGCTCGGATTATCCGGGGAGTGAAGAGCACCTTGTCTGAGTCACATTTCTGATAGGGCAGTCTGACTGTGCCTGGCTCATGTTACGATTCGTATAAGTTACTTGGTAAACTTTGTGGTCATGGTCAGTGGCACATGCCAACTTTGTCAAGGTATTGCGCACATACGCACACTGAGCCACCAGTATTCTACCTAGTTTGAGCCTGCAAGATCATGCCTAGTACATCTGCACTGTGATTGGACACTCTGACCGTGGCTGACTTGTGTTATGATCAATAGAAGTAAAACTCACCTGGATATATTTGTGGTCATGGTCAGTGGCAAATGCCTGCTTTGTCAAGGCATTGGCACAATAGCCACACCAAGCCACCAGTATTCTACCTTGTTTATACCTGCAAGGTCATGCCCATTATATCTGCACTGTGAATGGACACTCTGATCGTGGCTGACTCGTGTTATGATTCATAGCTGTTTAAGGTACTTGGTAAACTTTGTGGTCATGATCAGTGGCACATGCCAACTTTGTCAAAGCATTGCGCACAATAGCCGTGCCAAGACACTGGGTTTTACCCTGTTTATACCTGCAAGGTCATGCATACTAGATGTGTACTGTGATTGGGTACTCTGACCGTGGCTGACTTGTGTTATGATTGGTAGACGTTAAAGTAACTTGGTAAACTTTGTGGTTATGGTCAGTGCACGTGCCAACCTAGTCAAGGCATTGCGCACAATAGCCACACCGAGCCACCAATACTCTACCTTGTTTGTAACTGCAAGATCATGCCTAGTACATTTGCACTGTGATTGGACACTCCCACCATGGCTGACGCGTGTTATGATTCGTAACCGTTTAAGGAACTTGGTAAACTTTGTGGTTATGGTCAGTGGCGCATGCCAACGTGGTCAAGGCATTGCGCGCAATAGCCACATCAAGCCACCAGTATTCTACCTTGTTTGTACCTGCAAGATCATGCCTAATACATGTGCACTGTGATTGGATACTCTGACCGTGGCTGACTCGTGTTATGATCAATAGAACTAAAAGACACTTGGATACATTTGTGGTCATGGTCAGCGGCACATGCCAACTTTGTCAAGGCATTGCGCACAAGAGCCACACCGAGCCACCAGTATTCCACCTTGTTTAGACCTGCAAGGTCATGCCTATTATATCTGCACTATGATTGGACACCCTGACCGTGGCTGACTCGTGTTATGATTTATAGCCGTTCAATGTACTTGGTAAACTTTGTGGTCATGGTCAGTGGCACATACCAACTTTGTCAAGACATTGCGCACAATAGCCGTACAAAGCCACCGGTTCGTTACCTTGTTTATACCCGCAAGATCATGCATGTTAAATGTGAGCTGTGATTGGGCACTCTAACCGTGGCTGACTCGTGTTACGATTCGTAGAAGTTAAAGTCACTTGGTAAACTTTGTGGTCATGGTCAGTGGCACATGCCAACTTTGTCAAGGCATTGCGCACAATAGCGACACCGAGCCACCAGTTTTCTACCTTGTTTGAACCTGCAAGATCATTCCTAGTACATCTGCATTGTGATTGGACACTCTGACCGTGGCTGACTCGTGTTATGATCAATAGAATTAAAAGTCACTTGGATATATTTGTGGTCATGGTCAGTGGCACATGCCAACTTTGTCAAGGCATTGCGCACAATAGCCACAACGAGCCACCAGTATTCTACCTTGTTTATACCTGCAAGGTCATGCCTAGTATGTTTGCACTGTGATTGGGCACTCTGACTGTGGCTGACTCGTGTTATGATTAATAGCTGTTTAAGGTACTTGGTAAACTTTGTGGTCATGGTCAGTGGCACATGCCACCTTTGTCAAGGCATTGCATACATTAGCCGTGCCAAGCCACCGGTTTTTTACCTTGTTTATACCTGAAAGGTCATGCATATTAGATGTGCAATGTCATTGGGCACTCCGACCATGGCTGACTCCTGTTACAATTTGTAGAAATTAAAGTTGTCAGAAGAATGCAATGAGCAAGGACAGCAGGAGCAAGAGCAAGCAGAGGCAATGAAGCAAGCTGACGTAACGTAGTGAAGTGACGGAAGCAGAGCGGTGAGAGAAGGCCCATGGATGTAGTCACCGAGTCGCAAGAGGACGCGAGGCACTGGAGCTCCGAGGTAGACCGAGTGTAGATGAAAGAACTTGAGAGCAAAGCGAGGGAGGCGTCGGAAGCAAAAGATTGAGGGTGGCGAAGCGAATAGCCTTGAGGAGACAGTGGTGGGTGAAGGCAATGGACGCGAGAGGCGAGCAGAGTGAATACACAGCGGCGAAGCCGCGGGACCAAAGGGGAACAGGATGAATAGAACTGTTCTGGTTAACTCGAGGGAATGAGCATCCTCGGTACAAAAAGGACAGAATAGGACAAATGAGCAAAACAACGGCTTCTTTCTGCTAGCCGGATGCGAGTGACAGGTGTCACTTTATTAGGGGATGACTTGTCCAAAGGGTCTGAACGGTCGAGCAACCGGAGAGCCGTTGGGCAAGGTGGTTCAGTCATGGGAATTAAACCGATATTGAGACCGAGATGTTTTCTTCTCTTGTCAAGGCTTCATTTCTGACACCTCCCTTGAACCTTGACAAGAGGTAAGAGAGCAAGAGGCAGATCAAGGGTAGTGGCGTTCCCAATATTCCACCCCATTGGAGGAAGTGGGAGATGGGGGAGTGCGAGGCCGTTCTTTGATGGCTCGAAGATCTTCTTCTTCCTCCATTCTCCTGTGATCTCGGATGAAGGGTTGCAGCTGGAATCGTCGTTCCTCCAGAAGTTCATTGTATGGAGGAGGGTCAAGTGCAGCCGGACAAGGATCAGGGGATTCCGCTCCTCTACATGAACAGTATTCCCTGAGGCCGTGGATGGTCCGGAAGGCAGCTTGATGACGATGTGCTGCAATGATAGGGTGGAGTTCATCGTAAGTGCTCATGTAGAGAAGTCCTCTCAGTTGAGTTTGGGCAATGCCATACTCCCTTCTTCCTCATGCGGTTCTGCGGGCTTCTCTGCTTCCAACATCTCGTATCACGTCAAGTAGATTGTATCCATGTATGTCCAGGGTGGCAATTTCACGATGCCGTTGGCGGCGCCATCGCTCAAAGTTATGCCTCCCATCAGGTGCAAAGCAGAGTGGAGAAGTGTTGTCGGTTAGGGAGGCAGCTTTATTGTAAAGGAGGATGGTGCGTCGTTGCTCTTCCATCGAGGAGGAGAAGTGTTGAAGAGGGGACGACCAGGAATTCGAGGACAATCAGATTTTACAGGAGGGTTCATGGTGAAGCGATGGACCTGATGTTGCAGATGAACTATGGCAGAGGAAGAGGATGGTGGAATTGGGCAAATCCGACTTGTGGAAGTTTCAGCGTGGGCACAGGTCGTCGCGGAACGGGCAATGCGACCGGGCGGATCCTTGTGCTGAGCGAAAGGAGCAAAAGCGGATGACGGCCCAATAATTGACGGGGTGGGCGCAGGGGCGAAACCACATGTATTACGAGGTAGAGGAGTAGATGAGGGGAGGACAGAAGCCAACGTGCCGCGAGAAGTCTGTTTCCGGTGTGGGTGCAGCTGCTACGAAGCGCGCAGTTAGCTCATGCAGATCATTCTGCTGGTCACAGATGCTGATGCTGAGGAGGCAAAGGCTGATAAAAGAGGAGTGGCCGTAGGGGCGAGACCTCGTGCGTTGCTGAAATAGAGGTGGTAGAATGCAGCAAGGGGAAGGAAGGTGCCAACGCGCCAAGGGAAATCTGCTGTCGGCGTGGGTGCAGGCTACTGCGAAGCGGGCAGCTAGCTCGTGCAGATCCTTGTGCTGGTCCTATATGCGGATGATGAGGAGCAGACGATGCTGAAAAAGGAGTGGGAGCAGGGGCAAAACCACGTACGTTGCAGACATTTTTGGCGTGGGCGCAGGTCGGTGCGAAGCGGGCGATGTGACCGGGCGGATCCTTGTGCCGAGCTGATGATGCGGAGACGGGATTAGAGGCAGCTCATGGCTGAGTGGGCGCAAGGACAAAACCACGTGTACAGATGACAAAGGCTGAGGAAGACTGATGAGAAGGCGGCACGGATGATGCTGAGAGCGGCTCGAAGGAGACAGATGATGACGAGGGCTGAGGACAGAGGGTGATGACGCGAAGAAGGGAAGGCTGGTGGAGTTGATGCGCACGTGATGGAGGCAGAAGATGGAGGTTGCGGCAGGGAGAGGATGGCGGCAAGATGAGGCAACCAGGTGCTCTGCTTTCAAGAGAGTGATAGCTTGTTCCACAGTTGGCCCGAGACCGACGGGCAGGAAGACCAGCGGTGTCGGATATCATGTTGGCTATACGAGACTGATTGCAGCAAAGGGAGTCATATGGCGAGCAGAGATTCCAGTCCGCTGATGTCAGGAGAGTGACGGCTTGTTCCCCAATTGGCTCGCAATGGGAGCAGGAAGAATGGTGGTATCCGATGTCATAGCGGCAGGCATTGCACTACTGCTGCTGACGATGCGAGACGGCAGTGCGAGGATGTGGTGTGGTACAACGAGTGCGAGGAGACTGATGTCGCAGGGGCAGACGGCGGAGATGAGGACGATGAGAGGAGAGGAGGAGAGCGGAGGTGCTTGCAAGGTTGACGAGAAGATAGGTAGCGGGTGACGAGCGACAGGGAAGCTTCCAAGAAGTTGACGGCAAGTGGCAGCTTGGGAGCTGCTTGCAGCTATTGTGAACGACACGTCATAAATTTGTTGGCCACGGGTGCGGAATGGGCGCAGGGCTTTCCGAGGATGACGAGGTGTTGGTTCAGTGTGAGGAGCACTTCCAGCGGTGCTGCTGATGTCAGCTGCTAATGAAGCAAAGGAGCGCGAGGTGGCGGCGACGGCGATGGGGATGTGCAGATCTGAGAGGTGACGCAATGGAGGCACTAGAGCGATGACTTGGTCACGAGGTACCAGGTGATGTCCCCTGAAGCTCTGATACCATGTCAGAAGAATGCAATGAGCGAGGACTGCAAGAGCTGAAGCAAGCAGAAGCAATGAAGCAAGCTGACATAACATAGTGAAGTGACGGAATCAGAGCGGTGAGAGCCAGCCCAAGGAGTTAGTCGCAGAGTCGCAAGAGGAAGCGAGGCACTGGAGCCCAGAGGTAGACCGAGCGCAGATGAGAGAACTTGAGATCGAAGCGAGGAAGGCGTCGGAAGTGAAAGGTTAATGGTGGTGAAGAGAAGAGCCGTGAGGAGACAGTGGTGGGAAGATGCAATGGACGCGAGAGGCGAGCAGAGCGAAGACACGGCGGCGAAGTTGCAGAACCAAAGGGGGACAGAATGAATAGAACTGTGCTAGTTGACTCGAGGGAATGAACATCCTCGGTATAAAAAGGACAGATCAGGACAAATTAGCAAAGTAACAGCCTTTTTCTGCTAGCCGGACGCGGCTGACAGGTGTCACTTTGTTAGGGGATGACTTATCCGAAGGGTCTGAATAGTCGAGCGACCGGAGAGCCGTTGGGAAAGGTGGTTCAGTCATGACTATTACCGTTCTTGAGACCGAGATATTTTCTTCTCTTGTCAAGGCTTCATTTCTGACAAAAGTCACTTGGTAAACTATGTGGTCATTGTCAGTGGCACGTGCCAACTTTGTCAAGGCATTGCGCACAATAGCCACACCGAGCCACCAGAATTCTACCTTGTTTACACGTGTAAGATCATGCCTAGTACACCTGCACTGTAATTGGACACTCTGGCCATGGCTGACTTGTGTTATGATGAGTAGAAGTAAAAGTCACTTAGATACACTTGTGGTCATGGTCAGTGGCACATGCCAACTTTGTCAAGGCATTACGCACAATAGTCATACCGTTACCAGTATTTTACCTTGTTTGTACCCGCAAGGTCATGCCTAGTGTGTTTGCACTGTGATTGGACACTCTGAACATGGCAGTGTTAAGATGCATAGCTGTTTAAGGTACTTGGTAGACTTTGTGGTCATGGTCAGTGGCACATGTCAGCTTTGTAAAGGCATTGCACACAGTAGCCGTGCCAAGCCACCGGTTTTTGGCCTTGCTTATACCTGCAAGGTCAAGCCTAGTACATTTAAACTGTGATTGGGCACTCTGACTGTGGCAGACCCGTGTTACGATTCGTATAAGTTAAAGTCACTTGGTAAACATTCTGGTCATGGTCAGTGGCACATGCCAACTTTGTCAAGGCATTACGCACAATAGCCACACCGAGCCACCCGTATTCTCCCGTGTTTGCACCTACAAGATCATGCCTAGTACATCTGCACTGTGATTGGACACTCTCACCGTGGCTGACTCGTGTTATGATCAGTAGAAGTAAAAGTCACTTGGATACATTTGTGGGCATGGTCACTGGCACATGCCAACTTTGTCAAGATATTGCGCACAATAGCCACACCGAGCCACCAGTATTCTACCTTGATTATACATACAAGGTCATGCCCAGCATATTGGCACTATGATTGGACACTCTGACCGTGGCTGACTTGTGTTATGATTCATAGCCGTTTATGGTACTTGTTAAACTTTGTGATCATGGTTAGTGGCACATGCAAACTTTGTCAAGGCATTGCATACAATGGCCGTGCCAAGCCACCGGGCTTTTACCTTCTTTATACCTGCAAGGTCATGCATATTAGATGTGCAATGTCATTGGGCACTCTGACCGTGGCTGACTCGTGTTGCAATTCGTAGAAGTTAAAGTCACTTGGTAAACTATGTGGTCATGGTCAGTGGCACATGCCAACTTTGTCAAGGCATTGCGCACAATAGCCACACCGAGCCACCAGTGTTCTACCTTGTTTGCACCTGCAAAATCATGCTTAGTACATCTGCACTGTGATTAGACACTCTGACCGTGGCTGACTTGTGTTATGATCAGCAGAAGTAAATGTCACTTGGATACATTTGTGGTCATGGTCAGTGGTACATGCCAACTTTGTCAAGGCATTGCGCACAATAGCCACACCGAGCCACCAGTATTTTACCTTGTTTGTACGTGCAAGATCATGCCCATTAGATCTGAACTGTGATTGGACACTCTGACCGTGGCTGAATCGTGTTATGATTCATAGCCGTTCAAGGTACTTGGTAAACTTTGGGGTCATGGTCAGTGGCACATGCCAACTTTGTCAAGGCATTGCGCACAATAGCCACACCAAGCCACCAATATTCTACCTTGTCTGAACTTGCAAGATCATGCCTAGTATATCTGCACTGTGATTGGACACTCTGACCATGGCTGACTTGTGTTATGATCAATAGAAGTAAAAGTCACTCGGATACATTTGTGGTCATTGTCAGTGGCACATGCAAACTTTGTATTGGCATTGCGCACAATAGCCACACCGAGCCACCAGTATTATACCTTGTTTGCATCTGCAAGATCATGCCTAGTACATATGCACTGTGATTGGACACTCTGACCGTGGCTGACTCGTGTTATGATTCATATCTGTCTAAGGTACTTGGTAAACTTGTGGTCATGGTCAGTTGCACATGCCAACTTTGTCAAGGCATTGCGCACAATAGCCGTGCCAAGCTACCGGTATTTACCTTGTTTACACCGGCAAGATCATGCATATAATATGTGTTCTGTGATTGGACACTCTGACCATGGCTGACTCGTGTTACGATTCGTAGAAGTTAAAGTCACTCGGTAAACGTTGTGGTCATGGTCAGTGGCACATGCCACCTTTGTCTAGGCATTGCGCATAATAGCCACACCGAGCCACCAGTTTTCTATCTTGTTTGTACCCGTAAGATCATGCCTAGTACATCTGCACTTTGATTGGACCCTCTGACCGTGACTGACTCATGTTATGATCAATAGAAGTAAAATTCACTTGGATATATTTGTGGTCATGGTCAGTAACACATGCCAAGTTTGTCAATGCATTGCACACAATAGCCACACCGAGCTACCCGTATTCTACCTTGCTTATACCAGCAAGGCCATGCCCAGTATATCTGCACTGTGACTGGACAATCTGACTGTGGCTCACTCGTGTTATGATTCATAGCCGTCTAAGGTACTTGGTAAACTTTGTGGTCATGGTCAGTGGCACATGCCAACTTTGTCAACGTATTGCGCACAATAGCCATGCCAAGCCGCCGGCTTTTTACCTTGTTTGTACCTGTAAGGTCATGCCTAGTACATCTGAACTCTGATTGGGCACTATGACTGTGGCTGACCCGTGTTACAATTCGTGGAAGTTAAAGTCACTTGGTAAACTTTGTGGTCATGGTCAGTGGCACATGCCAACTTTGTCAAGGCATTGCGCACAATAGCCACACCGAGCCACCAGTATTCTACCTTTTTTATACCTGCAAGATCATGCCTAGTACATCTGCACTGTGATTGGACACCCTGACCGTGGCTGACTCATGTTGTGATCAATAGAAGTAAAACTCTTTTGGATACATTTGTGGTCATGGTCAGTGGCAC
>SZWC01004127.1:53195-91669 GCA_023375785.1 Penium margaritaceum
GATGGAAGATGGCGAAGGACGTGGAGAAGGCGGAGGATGGACTGATGAGGACAATCATCTAGGTGGAGGCCTCGTGCAGCTGTATGCCTGACCATGTCTTCAATTAGGTCAGAGTGTATGTGTGCAAGATGACGATACAGCAGTTCAGTGTGCATTGCATCCGTGACAGTTGCAACATGCGCCTGTGGGCGCTGTGAATGCGTTGGAACAAGAGGGAAGATAGTCACACGATAGAGCATGTCTGCATGTAACAGTCCGTCAGCCAGCAGAGCATCAGTTGCATCAAAAAGAGTGCATTGTTGTTTCTACATGACGGTGGACACACTAGCTTGACGATCAAGCTGACCACCAGACAACAAATTCACTCTCAGTTTGGGTACAAACAGGACACAAGTCAGCCATATCACCCCACCAGGCGCCTGAAGTGCCACAGTGTCCACGTCCTCAACTGCAAGCACTTCCCCAGACCCTGTCTTCACCCCTTCAATATCAGGTGTAGCATACAAGCAGGCAAAGAGTTGGCGATGCAGCGACATGTGATGCAAGGCAGCAGTGTCATACAGCCATTCATGCATGGGCAAAATGTGAGTGGTGGTGACATGCGTGTGCCCAATCCTCTGACCTGACGGTTGCTGTGATGCTGTCGGCTCCGGTGGGTGGAGCTCCATCGGGGTAGTCCAGCCAGTGGGCGGAACTGTCGTGGGCTGCTGCGCCTCGAAGGTGGTGG
The DNA here is from genome assembly GCA_023375785.1 of Penium margaritaceum. NCBI lineage: Eukaryota > Viridiplantae > Streptophyta > Zygnematophyceae > Desmidiales > Peniaceae > Penium > Penium margaritaceum. Next base: position 53,923 of record SZWC01004127.1, read on the forward strand.
ATTGCATAAGCTTGTTCATCCGGAAGCGCACGCACAAGTACGTTGAAGGCACGTAGGAGGACCCGCTCCTCGGCATCATCGGGTGGCGGTGAGAGGTATAGGTCCTCTAAGCCGTGTTCCGCCGTCCAAGCAAGAAAAACATCTTTGCATGCCAAGAAGTCACGTGTTCCTAGCGGCGGCGGTGTAAGGTCCTTTTGGGACATTACTTTGTTCAACTCGTCCCACGACACGGGTCCGGATGTGGCCGTGGGTTGATTAGCGCCGGGGTTGCCACTACCACCCGGAACTGATCCGGAGGCACTCATTGTGAGTGCTAGGCTGTGTTGACGTTACTGTGAAGGTGCTGGAGGTCCTCTCAATACCCTTCCACTTCCTTTCTACTCCTCTTACTACTAGCACCTCGCACACTTAGGAGGTAGGCACGTGGAGGAATCTGCTGTGTTTCAGGCACGGCGATTCCTGTCGCTACCCTCCCCTTTATTCCCTTGGCTGCGCCCGGCGTTGCTTCTCCAAGGCTGTTTGTCAGTAGGTGGCCCCTTGGGGAGGGCATCGGCGAGCCTCTCCCTCCTCTTCAGCACCCTTGCGCGCTCCTCAGCGCGAACCCCTAAGGGATACGGCAACCCTGCGGACGTGATGGCGGCGGCTGCGACCTGCTTCTGCGGCGGTTTGAGCCGCCGTGAATCTTCAGATCTGCGCGATTTCACACCTCCGCCCCTTACTTTCCCATTTTTCCCTCTGCTGCTCTATGCAAACCCTATGATCATGGCTCTGATACCATGAAATTTGCAATACAAATCCAACGAGACCATCAGCAAGTCAAATGGTCAAGTATCTTCAAAGGTAGGCGTGGGTTTACCTAGCGGCCTAGCACAACGCCATGGCTTAGCAGGAACTCGAAGCAGGGAGTCCTACGGGGTGAAGCTCGCTAAGCGAAGCCACCAGTCGGCCAGCGAGTGAAGCTCACTGGCGCACTCTCAAAAAGCGAGGGCATAGTGCCTCTCGTGTCCCACAAAAACACCACACAATCCCAAGACGAGTTTGGTCCTAGACTTGTGCGGTCCTCACTAACCCAAGTTCAAAAGTATGACTAAACTAGGTCACCACAGTATAACAGTTCACACATTCAGAGGATTAAGTCTAGGTTTTGATGAGTGGGATAACACCAGCATCGGCGGGCTACCGAATTCATCCGGGCATTGCTGCCAGGAGGTAAGCAAGCACGCGTGGAGCAGGCGGGAGTGTCGCCAGTCCAAAGGTGGCACGTGCGCTCACTATGCGTCGCCTCCACTCACTGTGTCAGCAGGCCCTGTACACTCATGGCCACAATGTAGAGCATATATATACAGGAGAGGATTAACAAAAAGTCTCTCCAGTTTCCCAGTAAGTAACACTAGACCAACCCTCCACATTGGGTGATAAGGCCATGCCACATGAGGGATAAGTTGCGACGGTCATGCTTGGCCAGGAGAAAGTGTAGTAGATGGTCAACAAGTGTGTGAAGCCCGCGTCTGAGTTCTGTGTTGAAGAGCGCAAGATGAGCTTGAAAGTCATCGGGGCTGTCGTGGTCGTTGGGATTGCACCAGAGTGGTCTCTCTAGAAACGATCTCACAATGGGAAAGTGGAAGAGGTAATAGGGTTTCAATGTTTCGTAGAAGATCTGCTGCCATTTGTCGATGTTCGTCACCGTGACGTTACACTAGTCGTCCTCTGGAAGGAAGAGGAGCTTGGGGATGTCTGGCAGAGTGGGGAAAATGTCCACGTAATAGATCCAGAGATAGTAAGAGCGTCTCATCCATGCATACTGCAGGACGGAGTACCATCGCTGAGCTGCAATGTCAATTGGCTGTTCCATGCGGACGTAGATGCTACCGAGGAACTTTCTCAGTAGATTCCAGATGGCAGTGAAGGTGGCATCAGTATCCCTGGGCTGACGCCGGTTGCTGTGGAGGTAGTCATATCTGCCAAGTAGCATTCTGGCCACCTCGTACCCATTGATATAGATGACTTGTACACATGAAATGACGCTATCCGACCAACTGAGGATGCTGCAATCCTTGGGGCCAAGAACAGGAACTTCAGTCCACGCACTGGTCAGCTTGTACATGGTAAGCGAGGAAAGAGAGGAGTTGACAATAGAGTGTGAAGGAAAGGGAGAACCAATGGGAAATTGAGAAAAGGGGTGAGACCACGTGTGCGGAGGAAGGTTTTGGGGGCGCAGGTTGATCTTGAATGAGCGATGTGCCGTGTACACAATGAAGGAAGGTGAAGGAGGAAGGCAGAACAACGGAGTTGGTACAGGGATGAGACCTCGTGCTAGGCTGAAGTTTCGGCGTGGGCGCAGGTCGTCATGCAACGGGTGATGCGACCGGGCGGATCCTTGTACCGAGCGGATAATATTGAAGTGATCAGGAGGAGGCAGAGGCGGCTGATAAATGAATGGGTGCACAGGCAAAACCACGTGCGTTGTCGTAATATAGGGATAGAATGCGGCAAGGGGAAAGCAGGTGCCAATGCGCCGCGAGAAATCTGCTACCAGCGTGGGTGCAGGATGCTGCAAAGTGGTTAGCGAGCTCGTGCAGGTCCTTGTGCTGGTCGCAGATGCGGATGATGAGGAGGCGAAAGCTGATAAAAGAGGAGTGGGCGCAGGGGCAAAACCACGTGCACGGCGGAAGGTTTCGGCGTGGGTGCAGGTCGTCGTGAAATGGGCAATGTGACCGGGCGGATCCTTGTGCTGAGCTGATGTGGAAGTGAAGCACAAGAAGGCAGAGGCAACTGATGGCTGAGTTGGTACAGGGGTGAGACCACGTGCACAGCGCATGAAGGCTGATGAGGAAGGCGGCATGGATGATGCTGCTGACGAGGAACTTGGGAGGAGGTGATAGAAGACGAGATGACACGAGCTGTTGATGAAGCTAGAGAGACAGGCAAAGGGCGACACGAGTAGGGCAGATGAGATTGAGACAACGAAGGAGGCTCGAGTGAAGATGATGACAAGGGCGGAGGGCAGATGACAGAGGCAGAGGATGGATGTGTAGCCGGAGGATGACGGGGTGCTAGGAAGAGCGAGTGAGGCAACAAATGGCTCTGCTTTGAAGAGAGTGACGGCTTGTTCCCACGTTGGCCCGAGACCGGCGGACATGAAGACTGGTGGTGTCCGATGTCTTGGTTGCTGGAGGGAATTGGTTGTAGCACATAAAGTCATGCGGAGGGCAGAGACACTGGGCCGCTGATGTCAAGAGAGTGATGGTTTGTTCCCCAGTTGGCTCACAATGGGAGCAGGAAGACTGGTGGTGTCCGATGTCCTGCCGGCGGGCGTTGCACTGCTGCTGCTGACGATGCTAGAAGGCGGTGCGAGGACGTGGTGCGGTACAACGAGTGCGAGGGGGCTGATGTCGATGGGGCAGATGGAGCAGATGAGGCTGATGAGAGGAGAGAAGAAAGACGGAGGTGCTTGCAAAGATGAGAGGCAGCAGGTGACGAGCGGCAAGAAGCTTCCGGGAAGTTNCCGCTGATGTCAAGAGAGTGATGGTTTGTTCCCCAGTTGGCTCACAATGGGAGCAGGAAGACTGGTGGTGTCCGATGTCCTGCCGGCGGGCGTTGCACTGCTGCTGCTGACGATGCTAGAAGGCGGTGCGAGGACGTGGTGCGGTACAACAAGTGCAAGGGGGCTGATGTCGATGGGGCAGATGGAGCAGATGAGTTTGATGAGAGGAGAGAAGAAAGACGGAGGTGCTTGCAAAGATGAGAGGCAGCAGGTGACGAGCGGCAAGAAGCTTCCGGGACGTTGACGACAGGCGGCGGCTCGGGAGTTGCTTGCGACTGTTGTAAAAATGTCACCAATTGTTGGCCATGGGCGCGGAATGGGCGCAGGGCTTCCTTAGGATGATGATGCTTTGCTTCAGCGCAAAAAGACTCCAGGCAACGTTGCTGATGTCAGCTATATCCGAGGTGGAGAGGTGCAAAGTAACGGCAGAGGCGATGGAAGAGTGCAGATACAAGAGGCGATGTAATGATGGAGGCAGAGAAATGACAAGGTCACGGGGCACCAGGTGATGTTCCCTGATGCTCTGATACCATGTCAGAAGAATGCAATGCGCGAGGATGGCAGGGGCGGAAGTAGGTAGAAGCACAGTGGCATGCAGAAGTGAGTTAGCAGAAAGACGAAAACAGAAAGGCAAAGCTAGTCCCAAGGAGTTAGTCGTAGGACCTTGAGAGAGGCGAGGCACACAAGGTAGAAAGAGGGCAATGAGAGAGCACGGGAGCGAAGCGAGTGAAGTGCCAGATGTGAGCGAAAGGTCACAAGTGAGGAAGCGAAGCGATAGATGATAGGCAAGGTGAACGCATGCAGGAGGTGAGCAGAGCAAAGACACGACTGCGACGCCGTGGAACCGAAATTGAACAAGATGTGTGGAACTGTTCTGGTTAAGCTAGGAGGGAATGAACGTCCTCCTTATAAGGGACGGGACAAGACAGAAAGGGAAAGAAAAGGCTTATTGTGCACTAGCCGAAAGTGATGGCGGTCGGGCCGCTCATTAGGAGATAACTCGGTATCATGCCGTTGGTCGGTTCTCACCGTCAACAGTTCGTGTGTGATGGGACCGAGGTGGTTCATGCAGAGGCTTAAACCGTTATTGAGAGTGGTGGGTATTTCCGAGAGCGGAAGAGCCAGAGACTCCCGGAGATGAACCCGTTAGATGTCCTGTCTTGATAGAGACATCATTCTGACAATAGCCGTGCCAAGCCACCGGTTTTTTACCTTGTTCATACCAACAAGGTCATGCATAGTACATCTGCACTGTGATTGGGCACTCTGACCGTGACTGACTTGTGTTACGATGCGTATAAGTTAAAGCTACTTGGTAAACGTTGTGGTCATGGTCAGTGGCACATACCAACTTTGTCAAGGAATGTGCACAATAGCCACACCGAGCCACCAGTAATCTACATTGTTTGGACCTGCAAGATCATGCCTAGTACATCTGCACTATGATTGGACACTCTGATCATGACTGACTCGTGTAATGATTCATAGAAGTTAAAGTCACTTGGTTAACTTTGTGGTCATGGTCATTGGCATATGCCAATTTTGTGAAGGCGTCGCGCACAACAGCCGCACCGAGCCACCACTTTTTACCTTGCTGATACCTGCAAGGTCATGCATATTACATCTGCACTGTGATTGGGTATAATACTGGTGGCTTGGTGTGGCTATTGTCCGTTATGCCTTGACAATGTTGGCATGTCCCAGTGACCATGACCACAAATGTATCCAAGTGACTTTTACTTCTATTGATCATAACACGAGTCAGACACAGTCAGAGTGCTAAATCACAGTGAAGATGTACTAGGCATGATCTTGTTGGTGCAAACAAGGTAGAATATGGGGGCTCGGTCTGGCTATTTTGCGCAATGCCTTGACAAAGTTGGCATGTGCCACTGACCATGACCACAAAGTTTACCAAGTGACTTTAGCTTCTACGAATCGTAACACAAGTCAGCCACGGTCAGAGAGTCCAATGACAGTGCACATCTAATTTACATGACCTTGCAGGTATAAAAAAGGTAAGAAACCGGTGGCTTGGCACGGCTATTGTGCGCAATGCCTTGACAAGGTTGGCATGTGCCACTGACCATGACCACAAAGTTTACCAAGTACCTTAAACAGCTGTGAATCGTAGTCACGGTCAGAGTGTCCAATCATAGTGCAGATTTAGTGGGCATGACCTTACAAGTATAAACAAGATAGAAGATTGGTGGCTCAGTGTGGCTATTGTGTGCAATGCCTTGACAAAGTTGGCATGTGCCACTGACCATGACCAAAAATGTATCCAAGTATCTTATAATTATATTAATAATAACACGAGTAAGCCACAATCAAAGTGCCCAATCATAGTACACATCTAATATGCATGACCTTGCAGGTATATACAATGTAAACAACCGGTGGCTTGGCTCGGCTATTGTGCGCAATGCCTTGACAAAGTTGGCATGTGCCACTGACCATGACCAAAAATGTATCCAAGTATCTTATAATTATATTAATAATAACACGAGTAAGCCACAATCAAAGTGCCCAATCATAGTACACATCTAATATGCATGACCTTGCAGGTATATACAATGTAAACAACCGGTGGCTTGGCACGGCTATTGTGCGCAATGCCTTGACAAAGTTGGCATGTGCCACTGACCATGACCAGAAAGTTTACCAAGTACCTCAAATGGCTATGAATCATAACACGAGGAAGCCACGGTCATAATGTGCAATCACAGTGCACATACACAATGCATGACCTTACAGGTATAAACAAGGTAGAATACTGGTGGCTCGGTGTGGCTATTGTGCGCAATGCCTTGACAAAGTTGGCATGTGCCACAGACCATGACCACAAATGTATCCAAGTGACTTTTACTTCTATTGGTCATAACACGAGTCAGCCACTTCCGTAGGATGACAAGACGTTGTGTCAGCGCGAGGAGCACTTTAAGCAATGCTGTTGAAGTCAGCTGCTGACAAAGCGGAGGGGCGCGGGGCGGCGGAAATGGCGGCGGAGACGTGTAGCTTTGAGGAGGGAGGCGTAGGTGGTGGCAGAGCGTTTACTCTGTCACGGGACACCAGGTCATGTTACGTGATGCTTCGATACCATGTCAGAGGAATGCAATGAGCGGGGACGGCAGGAGCAGAAGGAGGCAGAAGCACGGAGACATGGAGAAGTGGGCAAGCAGACTTATTCAAATGGTAGGGAAAAAGAAGTCCCCGGGAGTCAACCTCAGGGCCTCGAGAGAGGTTAGAGACTGGAGCTCCAAGGAAGACAGGGAGCAGTGAGAGAGCACGGGAGTGAGGTGAGAGATGTACAAGGAGTGAGCGAGGAGTCACGAGTGATGAAGCGACGAGAGCTGGCAGGCAAAGTTGGCGAAGGCAGGGTGATAGCAGAGTGAGGACACGGCGGCGAAGCCGCGGAACCAAAAGAGAACAGGATGTACAAAACTGTTCTGGTTCATTGAGGAGGGAATGAGCAACGGCTTTTTCTGCGCTAGCTGGACGCGCTTGCGGCGATTCCGCTTATTAGGGGATGACTCGGTAGGAAGTCCGTTGGTCGGTCGAGGACCATTAACGGCTAGTGAGGAGTGCTGACCGAGATGGTTCTGGCCGAAGCTGAACCTTTATTGAGAATTTTGCTCGGGCTGGTTTTGTGCTCTGTCAGATTCATATTCCGACATCTTACTGTGGCTGACTCGTGTTACAAATCGCAGAAATTAAAGACACTTGGATACGTTTGTGGTCACAGTCAGTGGCACATGCCAACTTTGACGAGACATTGTGCAGAATAGCCACACCGAGCCACCAGTATTCTACCTTGTTCTCACCTGCAATATCATGCCTAGTACATCTACACTGTGTTTGGCATAGTTGTCCTCGGTGTTCGATGGAGGGCCCCTCCATCGGCATCGGGACATCGATCCGTATCGATGTCCCATCGATGCCGATGGGAACCCAGCGCGTACTCCAGGCTGACCGAGAGACCCAGCGGCCCCTCAGACACCAGGGGACCCATGAATTACCGGAAAATCCCAACGAACACTTATACTTAAAATCCTTAAGCACACTTATACACACTTATACGCACTTATACAAACTTACATGTACTTACACACACTTACACGTACTTGCACGCACTTACACGTACTTACACACACTTACACGCACTTCAACGCACTTACACAAACTTACACGCACATATAAGAACTTACATGTACTTTCATGCACTTACATGCACGTACACGTACTTAAACGTACTTACACATACTTACAAGTACTTACACACACTTACACGTACTTACACACACTTACACGTACTTACGCGCACTTACACGCATTTATATGCACTTGCACGTACTTACACACACTTAAACGTACTTACACGCACCTAAATGCACTTACACGTACTTATACGGACTTACACGCACTTACACGCACTTATACGCACTTACATGCACTTACACGCACTCACACGCTATTGCACGTACTTACACGTACTTACACACACTTACATGCACTTATACGCACTTGCACACACTTACACGTACTTACACGCACTTACACGCACTTACATGCACCTATACGCACTTACACGCACCTATACGCACTTACACGCACTTACACATACTTACACGCACTTACACGCACTTACACGCACTCACACGAACTTACACAAACTTACACGCACTTAAACCGTACTTATACACACTTACACACGTACACACACTTACAAGTACTTACACACACGTACATGTACTTCCACGCACGTACACATACTTAGACGCACTCACACACACTTTCACGCACTTACACACACTTATACATACTTGCACGCACTTACAAGCACTTACAAGCACTTACATGCACATACACGCACTTACACGTACGTACACGCACTTACACGCACTTACATGCACTTACACACACTTAAACGCACTTATACGCACTTATATACACTTACACGTACTAACACGCACTTATACATACGTACACGCACTTACACGCACTTACACGCACTTACATGCACTTACATGCACATACACGCACTTATAGACACTTACACACACTTACACGCACTTACATGTACTTACACGTACTTACACACACTTACACGCATTTACACGAACTTATACGAAATTACACCCACTTAAACCATACTTACACGCACTTACACGCACTTACACGCACTTACATGCACTTACATGTACTTACATGCACATACATGTACTTACACGCATTACACGAACTTCAACAGCACTTAAACTCATTTACACAAACTTACACGCACTTAGATGCACTTACATGTACTTACACACACTTACACAAACTTACACGAAATTACATGTACTTACACGCACTTACACGTACTTACACACACTTATACACACTTACACACAGCTATACGCACTTACACGTACTTACACGCACTTACACGTACTTACACGTACTTACATGCACTTACATGCATTTACACGCACTTACACGTACTTACACGCACTTACACGCACATACACACACTTACACAAACTTACACACACTTACACAAACTTACACAAACTTATACGCACTTACACGCACGTACACGTACTTACACGCACTTACACGCACTTATACATACTTACACACACTTACACACACTTACACGTACTTACACACACTTACATGCACTTACACACACTTATACACACTTACACGTACTTATACACACTTTCACGCACTTACACGCACTTACACGCACTTACATGTACTTACACGCACTTACACACACTTATACATACATACACGCACTTACACGCACTTACACACACTTACACGCACTTACACACACTTATACACACTTACACGTACTTATACACACTTTCACGCACTTACACGCACTTACACGCACTTACATGTACTTACACGCACTTACACACACTTATACATACATACACGCACTTACACGCACTTACACACACTGACACACAATTACACGCACTTACACATACTCACACGTACTTACACGCACTAACACGCACTTATACAAACTTACACGCACTTACACACACTTACACGCACTTACACGCACTTACATGCACTTACACGCACTTACACGTACTTACACGCACTTACACGTACTTACACGTACTTAGACGCACTTACATGCACTTATACGCACTTGCACACGCTTACACGCACTTACACGTACTTACATGCACTTACACGGACCTATACGCTTTTACACGCACCTACATGTACTTACACGTACTAACACCCACTTACACGAACTCACACAAACTTACACGTACTTAAACCATACTTATACACACTTACACGCACTTACACACACTTACAAGTACTTACACACACTTACATGCACTTCCACGCACGCACACGTACTTAGACGTACGTACACGTACTTTCACGCACTTACATTCACTTATACATACTTCCACGCACTTACACGCACTTACAGGTACTTACACATACTTACACACACTTACACACACTTACACGCACCTACACGCACTAACACGTACTTACACACACTTACACGCACGTACACGCACTTATACACACTTACACGTAATAACACGCACTTATACACACTTACACGCACGTACACGCACTTATACACACTTACACGTAATAACACGCACTTATACGTACTTACACGCACTTACACACACTTACACGTACTTACATGCACTTACACCCAATTACACGCACTTACATACACTTTCACACACTTATACGCACTTACACGCACTTACACTTACTTACACATACTTACATGCATTTACACGAAGTTATACAAAATTACACCCACTTAAACCATACTTACACGCACTTACACGCACTTATACGCACTTACATGTACTTACCTGCACTTACACGCACTTACATGCACTTCCACGCGTTACACAAACTTCAACAGCACTTAAACTCATTTACATAAACTTACACGCACTTAGACGCACTTACACGTACTTACACGCACTTACACGCACTTACACACACCTACACGTACTTACATGCACTTACATGTACTTACACATACCTACACGCACTTATACACACTTACACACACTTACACGCACTTACACGCATTTACACGTACTTACATGCACGTACACGCACTTACACGTACTTAGACACACTTACACGAACTTACACACACGTACACAAACTTACACGCACTTACACACACTTACACGCACTTACACATACTTACACGCACTTACACGCACTTATACATACTTACACGCACTTACACACACTTACACACACTTACACGCACTTACACGCACTTATACATACTTACACGCACTTACACACACTTACACACACTTACACGAACTTACACGCACTTACACACACTTATACGCACTTATACGCACTTAAACACACTTACACGCACTTACATGCACTTACACGCACTTACACGTACTTACACGCACTTACACGTACTTAAACATACATACACACACTTACACACACTTACACACAGTTACACGTACCTATACGCACTTACACGCACTTACATGCATTTACACGCACTTACATGCACTTATACGCACTTACACAATCTTAAACCACAATTATATTCACTTACACAGACTTACACACACTTAGACGCACTTACACGCACTTACACGTACTTATACGAACCTACACGTACTTACACGCACCTACACGTACTTACATGCACTTCCACACACTTACACGTACTTTCACGTACTTACACGCACTTGCTCGCACTTACACGTACTTACACGCACTTACTTGTACTTACATACACTTACACGAACTTACACAAACTTGCACGCACTTACACGCACTTGAACGCACTTATACGCACTTACACGCACTTACACACACTTACACGCACTTACGCAAACTTAAACCGCACTTATACTCACTTACACAGACTTACACACACTTAGACGTCCTTACACGCACTTATACGCACTCACACAAACTTACACGTACTTACATGCACTTACATATACTTACACGCACTTCCATGCACTTACACGTACTTTCACGCACTTACACGCACTTGCTCGCACTTACACGTACTTACACGTACTTATTTGTACTTACACGCACTTACACGCACTTACACGCACTTGCACGCACTTACACGCACTTGAATGCAATTACACGCACTTACACACACTTACACAAACTTACACGCACTTACACAAACTTACACGCACTTACACACACTTACACGCTCTTACATGCACTTACACGCTTTTATACATACTTACACATACTTAAACACACTTATACACACTTATACGCACTTATGCAAACTTACATGTACTTACACACACTTACACGTACTTGCACGCACTTACACCTACTTACACGCACTTACACGCACTTACACGTACTTACACGTACTTACACACACTTACACGCACTTACACGTACTGACATGCACCGACACACACGTATACGCACTTACACATACTTACATGCACTTACACATACGTACACGCACTTACATGCACTTACACGCACTTACACGCACTTACACGCACTTACATGTATTCACACAAACTTAAACGCACTTACACACACTTACACGCACTTACACACACGAACTTGCACTTATATATGCCTACACGCACTTACACATACTTACACATACTTACTCACACTTACACGCACTTGCTCGCACTTACACGTACTGACATGCACCGACACACACGTATACGCACTTACACATACGTACACGCACTTACATGTACTCACACAAACTTACCCGTACTTACATGCACCTACACAAACTTACGTACACTTACACGCACTTGCTCGCACTTACACGTACTGACATGCACCGACACACACGTATACGCACTTACACATACGTACACGCACTTACATGTACTCACACAAACTTACCCGTACTTACATGCACCTACACAAACTTACGTACACTTACACGCACTTGCTCGCACTTACACGTACTGACATGCACCGACACACACGTATACGCACTTACACATACGTACACGCACTTACACGCACTTACACGCACTTACATGTATTCACACAAACTTAAACGCACTTACACACACTTACACGCACTTACACACACGAACTTGCACTTATATATGCCTACACGCACTTACACAAAGTTACATGCACTTATACGAACTAAGATGCACTTACACATACTTACACACACTAACACGCACTTATACGTACTTACAGACATACACACAGTTTCATGCACTTACACACACTTACACAAATGTACACACATTTACACACACTTACACCCACTTAAACGCACATACACGCACTTACACACACTTACACGCACTTACACACACTAATACACACTTATACCCACTTTCACATACTTGTACATGTATGCGCTCACTTACACGCACTTACACGCACTGACACGCACTTGTACGCACTTACACATACTTACACACACTTACACTCACTTGCATGCACTTACACAAACTTACATGCACTTACACGCACTTACACGTACTTACACGCACTTACACACACTTACACACACTTACACATGCTTACACATACTTAAACATCCTTACAAATACTTACACGAACTTACACGCACTTATACGCACTTACACGCACTTACACGCATGAATTCGCACTTACACATGCTTACACGCACTTACACAAACTTACATGCACTTACACACACTTCCACGCACTTATACGTACAAACGCACACTTACACGCACTCACGCACTTACACGCCCTTACATGCACTTACACGTACTTACACGTACTTATACGTACTTACATGCACTTACAAGTACTTACACGCACTTATACATACTTACACGAACGTACACGCATTTACAAGCACTTACACACACTTACATGCACTTACACACACTTACACGCTCTTATACGAACTTATATCCACTTATACGTACTTACACGCACTTACACGCACTTACACACACTTACACGAACGTACACGCATTTACAAGCACTTACACACACTTACATGCACTTACACACACTTACACGCTCTTATACGAACTTATATCCACTTATACGTACTTACACGCACTTACACGCACTTACACATACTTACACGCACTTACACGTACTTACATGCACCTACACAAACTTACGTACACTTACACGCACTTGTACGTACCTACATGCACTTACACGCACTTACACACACTTACACGCATTAACACACACTTACACGTACTTACACCTACTTACATACACTTACATGCACTTACACGTACTTACACGTACTTACACATACGTACACAAACTTACACGTACTTACACGCACTTACACGCACTTACACGTACTTACGAGCACTAACACACACTTACAGGCACTTAAATGCACTTACACGTATTTACACACACTTACACGCATTTGCACGCACTTACACGCACTTACACGTACTTACACGCACTTACACAAACTTACACGCACTTGCACACACTTACACGTACTTACACGCACTTATACGCACTTACACAAACGTACACGCACTAACACGCACTTACACAAACTTATACGCACTTACACGTACTTACATGTACTAACACGTACTTACACGCACTTACACGCCCTTACACAAACTTACACGCACTTACACGCACTTGCACAAACTTACACGCACTTAGACGTACTTACACGCACTTACACATACTTACACACAGTTACATATACTTCCACACATTTACACATATGTACATGCACTTGCACGCACTAACACGCACGTACATGCACTTACACAAAATTACACACACCTACACGCACTTACACACACTGACACGCACTTACACACACTTACACGACTTTACATGCACTTACTTGCACTTACACGCACTTACACCCACTAACACGCACTTACACATGCTTACACGTACTTACATGCACTTACACGCACTTACACAAACTTACACGCACTTACATAAACTTAAACTACACTTATACGCACTTACACACACTTACACGTACGTACACGCACTTATACGTACTTACACGCACTTACACGCACTTACACAAGCTTAGACGCACTTACACGCACTTGCATGAACTTACACGTACTTAGACACACATAGACGCACGTACACACACTTACACACACTGACATGTACGTACACGCACGTATACGCACTTATACACACTTACACGCTCGAACACACACTTATACCTACTTACACGAAATTACACGCACCTACACGCACTTACACGCACTTACATGTACATACACGCACTAACATGCACTTACACGCACTTACACGCACTCATACAAACTTACACGCACTTATACGTACTTACATGCAATTTCACGCACTTACACGTACTTACACGCACTTATACACACTTACACGTACTTACACAAACTTACACGCACATACAGGAACTTACACGTACTTATACATACATTCATGCACTTACACGCACTTACATACACTTACACATACGAACTCGCACATACACATACTTACACGTACTTACACAAACTTACACATACTTACACAAACTTACACGCACTTACACACACTTATACCCACTTACACGCACTTACACGCTCTTACACCCACTGATACGCACTTACACGAACTGACATTCAGTTACACAAACTTACACGTACTTATAAGCACTTACATGTACTTCCACGTACTTACGTGTACTTACACTTACTTACACGCACTTATACGCACTTACACGCACTTACACATACTTACACGCACTTAGACGTACGTATACGCACCTACACGAACTTATGCGTACTTACACACTTTTACACGCACCTACATGTACTTACAAGCACTTGCACGCACTTACATGCACTTACACGCACTTACACGCACTTACACATACTTACACAAACTTAAACTATACTTACACTCATTTATCCACACTTATACACACTTGGATGCACTTACACCCACTTACACGCACTTCAATAAACGTACACGTACTTACACGCACTTACACGCACTTATATCACTTACACGCACTTAGACATACTTACACACACTTATACGCACTTACACGCAAGTACACACACTTATTTGCACTTACACACACTTACATACACTTACATGTACTTACACACACTTACACGTACTTACACGTACTTACATGCACTTACACATACTTACACGCACTTACACACACTTACACAAACTTACACATGCTTACACGCACTTACACGTACTTACACGCGCTTACAATCACTTACACGCACTTAAACTGACTTATACGTACTTACACGCACTTACACGCACTTACACGAACTTAAACTGACTTACACACATTTACACAAACGTATACGAAGTTAGACCCACTTAAACTGCACTTACACGTACTTACACACACTTACTTGCACTTACACACACTTACACACACTTACACGTACTTTTACGTACTTACACGCACTTAAATGCACTTATACAAACTTACACGGACTTATATGAACTTACATGCACTTACATGCACTTTCACGCATGTATACGCACTTACACGTACTTACACGCACTTACACATACTTACAAGCACTTAGACACACTTACACGTACTTACACGAACTTACATGCACCTACACGCACTTACACGCACTTACACGCACTTACACGCACTTGTATGCACCTCCATGTATGTACACGCACGTACACACACTTACACGTATTTACATAAACTTACATAAATTTACACGCACTTACACGCACTTATATGCACTTACACACACTTACACACACTTACATGCACTTACACGCACTTACACGTACTTACACAAACTTGCACACACTTACAGGCACTTACACGCACTTACACGCACTAACACGCGCCTATACGCACTTACACGCACCTACACGCACTTACACGCACTTACACATACTTACACGCTCTTACACGCACTTACATGCACTTAAACGAACTTATACAAACTTACACGCACTTAAACCGTACTTATATGCACTTATACGCACTTACACGCATTTACACGCACTTGCATACACTTACATACACTTCCACGCACGTACACGTACTTAGACGCACTTACATGCACTTTCACGCACTTACACACACTTATACGCACTTACACGCACTTACACGCACTTACACGTACTTACACAAACTTGCATACACTTACAGGCACTTACACGCACTTACACGCACTAACACGCGCCTATACGCACTTACACGCACCTACACGCACTTACACGCACTTACACATACTTACACGCTCTTACACGCACTTACATGCACTTAAACGAAATTATACAAACTTACACGCACTTAAACCGTACTTATATGCACTTACACGCACTTACACGCATTTACACGCACTTGCATACACTTACATACACTTCCACGCACGTACACGTACTTAGACGCACTTACATGCACTTTCACGCACTTACACACACTTATACGCACTTGCACGCACCTACACACACTTACACGCACTTACACGCACTTACACACACTTACACGCATTTACACAAACTTACACGAAATTACACCAACATAAACCATACTTACATGCACTTATACGCACTTACACGTAATTACATGCACTTACACGTACTTACACGCACTTACATGCACTTACACACACTTAGACGCACTTACACGCACTTACACGTAATTACATGCACTTACACGTACTTACACGCACTTACATGCACTTACACACACTTAGACGCACTTACACGCACTTACACGTACTTACACAAAGTTACACGAACTTACACGCACTTACACGCACTTACACACACTTACATACACTTACACACACTTACATGTACTTATACGCACTTATACATACTTACACGCACTTACACGTACTTATACGCACTTACACGTACTTACACGCATTTACATGCACTTACACGCACTTACCCGCACTTACACGCACTTATACGCACTTATACATACTTACACGCACTTACACGTACTTATACGCACTTACACGTACTTACACGCATTTACATGCACTTACACGCACTTACCCGCACTTACACGCACTTACACGCACTTACACAAACTTACACACACTTACACAAACTTACACACACTTACACGCACTTGCACGCACTTACACGTACTTTCATGCACTTACACACACTTAAACATACTTACACGCACTTACACACACTTACACGCACTTACACAAACTCACATGGACTTACACACACTTATACGTACTTACACATACTTACACACACTTACACGCACTGACACACACTTACACATACTTACACGTACTTACACGCACTTACATGCACTTATATGTACATACACGCACTTACACGCACTTACACGCAGTGACACGCAACTATACGCACTTACACATACTTACACGTACTTACACGCACTAATACGTACTTATACGAACTTACACACACTTACACGCACTTACACGTACTGACAAGCACTTACACGCACTTACATACACTTACACGCACTTACACGCACTTACACGCACTTACACGAACTTACACACACTTACACGCACTTACACGTACTGACAAGCACTTACACGCACTTACATACACTTACACGCACTTACACGCACTTACACGCACTTACACGCACTTACACGCATTTAGACGAACTTACACGCACTTACACGCACTTACACACACTTACACACACTTACACACACTTACATGCACTTACACGCACTTATACGCACTTACACACACTTACATGCACTTGCACGTACTTACACATACTTGCACGCAGTTACACGCACTTGCACGAACTTACACGCATTTACACATACGTACACTCACGTACACGCACTTATAAGCACTTACACGCTCTTAAACAAACTTTCATCAACTTCCAAGTACTTACATGCACTGACATGCACTTACACGCACTTACACGCACTTACACATACTTACACACACTTACACGTACTTACACCCACATACACAAACTTACACGTACTTACACGTACCTACATGCACTTAAATGCACTTACACGCACATACACTCATTTACACACACGTAGACGTACTTCCACGCACTTACATGCACTTACATGCACTTACATGCACATACACCAGCTTACACGCACTCACACATACTTACACAAACTTACATGCATTTACACACACTTACACGTACTTACACGCGCTTACGAGTACTTACACACACTTATACGCAATTACACACACTTACACGCAATTACACGTACTTACACGCAATTGTACACACTTGTACGTACTTGCACACACTTACACGCACTTACACGTACTTATACGTACTTACACATACTTACACGCACTTACACAAAGTTACACGCACCTACACGCACTTACACACACTTACACACATTTACACACACTTACACGCACTTACACGTACTTATACGCACTTACACGCACTTACACGAACTTAAACCGCACTTATACTCACTTACACACACTTACACACACTTAGACGCACTTACACGTACTTACACGCACTTACACACACTTACACACACTTAGACGCACTTACACGTACTTACACGCACTTACACGAACTTACACATACTTACACGCACGTTTACGCACTTACACGCACTTCCACGCACTTATACTCACTTTCACTTACTTACACGCATTTACTCACACTTACACGTACTTACACGGACTTACTTGTACTTACACACACTTACATGCTCTTGCACGTACTGACACACACCTATACGCACTTACATGCACTTACACACACTTACACAAACTTACACACACTTATACAAACTTACATATACTTACACACACTTACACGCACTTACACGCACTTACACGTACTTATACGCACTTACACATACTTACACACACTTACACGCACTTACACGCACTTACACGTACTTATACGCACTTACACATACTTAAACACACTTACACACACTTACACAGACTTATACGAATCTACACGCACTTATACGCACTTACCCACACTTACATGCACTTACACGCACTTACACACACTTACACGCACTTACACCTTCTTACACATACTTACACACACTTACACGCACATACACACACTTACACGTACTTACACGCACTGACACACACTTATACGCACCTACACATACTTACACGCACTTACACGCACTAACACGCACTTACACGCACTAGCACATACTGACACACACTTACACACACTTACACATACTTACACGCACTTACACGCACTTATACGCACTTATACGTGCTTACACGTACTTACACGAACTTATACGCACTTACACGTACTTACTGGCACTTACACGCACATACACGCACGAAGTCGTACTTATACATGCCTACACGCACTTACACGAACTTACATGCACTTATACAAACTTACACGCACTTACACATACTTACACGCACTAACACGTACTTACACGCACTTACACACTTACACACACTTACACGCACTTACACGCACCTACACAAACATGTGGTGTGGCACGGCTATTCTTCGCAATGCCTTGACAAAGTTGGCATGTGGCACTCGCCATGCCCACAAAGTTTACCAACTACATTAAACGGCTATGAATCATAACACGAGTCAGCCACGGTCAGAGTGTCCAATCACAGTGCATATGTACTGTGCATGAATAATGTAGAATACTGGTGGCTCGGTGTGGCTATTGTGCGCAGTGTCTTGACAAAGTTGGCATGTGCCACTGACCATGACCACAGAGTTTATCAAGTGACGTTAACTTATTTGAATTGTAACACGTGTCAGCCACGGTCGGAGTGCCCAATCACAGTGTACATCTAATATGCATGACCTTGCAGGTATAAACTGGGTAAATTACCGGTATCTTGGCACGGCTATTGTGCGCAATGCCTTGATAAAGTTGGCACGTGCCACTTACCATGACCACAAAGTTTACCATGTGACATTAACTTCTACGAATTGTAACACGAGTCAGCCGCAGTAAGAGTGCACAATCACAAATCAGATGTACTAGGGATGACCTTGCAGATATAAACAGGGTAAAAAACCGGTGTCTTGGCATGGCTATTATGCCCAATGACTTGACAAAGTTGGCATGGGCCACTGACCTTGACCACAAAGTTTACCAAGTACCTTAAACGGCTATGAATCATAACACGGGTTGGCCACGGTCAGAGTGTCCACTCACATTGCAGATAAACTGGGCATGACCTTGCAAGTGCAAACAAGGTATAATACTGGTGGCTCGGTGTGGCTATTGTGCGCAATGCCTTGACAAAGCTGGCATGTGCCACTGACCATGACCACAAATGTATCCAAGTGCCTTTTCCTTCTATTGATCATAACACGAGGCAGCCACGGTCAGAGTGTCCAATCACAGTGCAGATATACTAGGCATGATCTTGGAGGTGCAAACAAGGTAGAATACTGGTGGCTTCGGATGGCTATTGTGCGCAATGCCATGACAAAGTTGGCATGGGCCACTGGTCATGACCACAAAGTTTACCAAGTACCTTAAGCGGCTATGAATCATAACACGAGTCAGCCACGGTCAGAGTGTCAAATCATAGTGCAGCTGTACTAGGCATGACCTTGCAGGTACAAACAAGGTAGAACACTCTTGGCTCGGTGTGGCTATTGTGCGCAATGCCTTGACAAAGTTGGCATGTGCCACTGACCATGACCACAAAGTTTACCAAGTGACTTTAACTTATATGAATCGTAACATGAGTCAGCCACAGTCAGAGTGCCCAATCATAGTGCACATCTAATATGCATGACCTTGCATGTATAAACAAGATACAAAACTGGTGGCTTGGCACGGCTATTGTGCGCAATGCCTTGACAAGGTTGGCATGTGCCACTGACCATGACCACAAATGTATCCAAGTGACTTTTACTTCTATTGATCATAACACGAGTCAGTCACAGTCAGAGTGTCCAATCACAGTGCATATATACTAGGCATGACCCTGTATGTATAAACAAGGTATAATACTGGTGGCTAAGTGTGGCTATTGTGAGCAATGCCTTGACAAAGTTGGCATGTGCCACTGACCATGACCACAAGGTTTACCAAGTGAGTTAAACGTCTTTGAATCGTAACACATGTCAGCCAGAGTCGGAGTGCCCAATCACAGTGCACATCTAATATGCATGACCTTGCATGTATAAACATGGTAAAACACCGTTGTCTTGGCACGACTATTGTGCACAATGCCTTGACAAAGTTGGCACATGCCACTGACCATGACCACGAAGTTTACCAAGTACCTTAAACGAAATGAATCATAACACGAGTGAGCCACACTCAGAGTGTCCAATCACAGTGCAAATATACTGGACATGTCCTTACAGGTATAAACAAGGTATAATACTGGTGGCTTGGTGTGGCTATTGTGCGCAATGCCTTGACAAAGTTGGCACGTGTCACTGACCATGACCACAAATGTATCCAAGTGACTTTTACTTCTATTTATCATAACACGAGTCATCCACGGTCAGAGTGTCTAATCACAATGCAGATGTACTAGGCATGATCTTGCAGGTCCAAATGAGATAGAATACTGGTGGCTCAGTGTGGCTATTGTGCGGAATGCCTTGACAAAGTTGGCATGTGCCACTGACCATGACCACAAAGTTTACCAAGTGACTTTAACTTCTACGAATCGTAACACGAGTCAGCCACGGTCAGAGTGCCCAATCACAGTTTAGATGTACTAGGCATGACCTTGCATGTATAAACAAGGTAAAAAAAGTGTGGCTTGGCACGGTTATTGTACGCAACGCCTTGACAAAGTTGGCATGTGGCACTGACCATGACCACAAAGTTTACCAAGTACCTTAAACGGATATGAATCATAACACGAGTCAACCACGGTCAGAGTGTCCAATCACAGTGCTGATGTACTAGGCATGATCTTGCAAGTGCAAACAAGGTAGAATACTGGTGGCTCGGTGTGGCTATTGTGNTTGAAAACGTTGGCATGTGCCACTGACCATGACCACAAATATATCCTAGTGACTTTTACTTCTATTGATCATAACACGAGTCCGCCACGGTCAGAGTGTCCAATCACAGTGCAGATGTACTAGGCATGATCTAGCACGTGCAAACAAGGTAGAATACTGGTGACTCGGTGTGGCTATTGTGAGCAATGCCTTGACAAAGTTGGCATGTGCCACTGACCATGACCTCAAAGTTTACCAAGTACATTAAACGGCTTTGAATCATAACACGAGTCAGCCACGGGCAGAGTGTCCAATCACAATGCAAAAGTACTAGGAATGATCTTACAGGTTCAAACAAGGTAGAATACTGGTAGCTGGGTGTGGCTATTGTGCGCAATGCCTTGAAAACATTGGCATGTGCCACTGACCATGACCACAAAGTTTACCAAGTGACTTTAACATATATGGATCGTAACACGAGTCAGCCACAGTCAGAGTGCCTTATCACAGTGCACATCTAATATGCATGACCTTGCATTTACAAACAAGGTAACAAACCAGTGGCTTGGCATGGCTATTGCGCGCATTGCCTTGACAAAGTTGGCATGTGCCACTGACCATGACCACAAATGTATCCAAGTGACATTTACTTCTATTGATCATAATACGAGTCAGCCACGGTCAGAGTGTGCAATCACAGTGCAGATATACAGGGCATGACCTTACAGGTGTAAACAAGGTACAATACTGGTGGCTCGGTGTGGCTATTGTGCGCAATGCCCTGACAAAGTTGGCATGTGCCACAGACCATGACCACAAAGTTTACCAAGTGACTTTAACGTCTACGAATCGTAACACGAGTCAGCCACGGTCAGAGCGTCCAATCACAGCAAACATATAATATGCATGACCTTGCAGGTATAAACAAGGGAAAGAACTGGTGTCTTGGCACGGCTATTGTGCGCTATGCCTTGACAAACTTGGCATGTGCCACTGACAATGACCACAAAGTTTACCAAGTACCTTAAGCGGCTATGAATCATAACACGAGTCAGCCACGGTTAGAGTGTCCAATCACAGTGCACGTATACTGGGCAGGACCTTACAGGTATAAACAAGGTAGAATACTGGTGGCTCGGTGTGGCTATTCTGCACAATGCCTTGATAAAGTTGGCACGTGTCACTACCCATGACCACAAATGTATCCAAGTGACCTTTACTTCAATTGATCATAACACAAGTCAGCCACAGTCAGAGTGTCCAATCACAGTGCAGATGTACTAGGCATGGTCTTTCAGGCTCAAACAAGGTAGAAAACGGGTGGCTCGGAGTGGCTATTGTGCGCAATGCCTTGACAAAGTTGTTATGTGCCACTGCCCATGACCACGGATGTATCCAAGTGACTTTTACTTCTATTGACCATAACACGAGTCAGCCACGGTCAGAGTGTCCAATCACATTGCAGATGCACTAGGCATGATCTTTCAAGTGCAAACAAGGTAGAATACTTGTGGCTTGGCATGGCTATTATGTGCAATGCCTTGACAAAGTTGGCATGTGCCACTGACCATGACCACAAGGTTTACCAAGTGACTTTAACTTCTACGAATTGTAACACAATTCAGCCACAGTCAGAGTGCCCAATCACAGTTCATATGTACTAGGCATGAAATTGTAGGTATTAAAAAAGGCAAAACACCGCTGGCTTGGCACAGCTATTGTGCGCAATGCCTTGACAAAGTTGGCATGTGGCACTGACCATGACCACAAAGTTAACCAAGTACCTTAAACGGCTATGAATCATAACACGAGTCAACCACGGTCAGAGTGTCCAATCAAAGTGTTGATGTACTAGGCATGATCTTGCAAGTGCAAACAAGGTAGAATACTGGTGGCTCGGTGTGGCTATTGTGTGGAATGGCTTGAAAACGTTGGCATGTGCCACTGACCATGACCACAAATATATCCTAGTGACTTTTACTTCTATTGATCATAACACGAGTCCGCCACGGTCAGAGTGTCCAATCACAGTGCAGATGTACTAGGCATGATCTAGCACGTGCAAACAAGGTAGAATACTGGTGACTCGGTGTGGCTATTGTGAGCAATGCCTTGACAAAGTTGGCATGTGCCACTGACCATGACCACAAAGTTTACCAAGTACATTAAACGGCTATGAATCATAACACGAGTCAGCCACGGTCAGAGTGTCCAATCACAATGCAAAAGCACTAGGAATGATCTTACAGGTTCAAACACGGTAGAATACTGGTAGCTGGGTGTGGCTATTGTGCGCAATGCCTTGAAAACGTTGGCATGTTCCACTGACCATGACCACAAAGTTTACCAAGTGACTTTAACATCTATGAATCGTAACACGAGTCAGCCACAGTCAGAGTGCCAAATCACAGTGCACATCTAATATTCATGACCTTGCATTTACAAACAAGGTAAAAAACCAGTGGCTTGGCATGGCTATTGCGCGCATTGCCTTGACAAAGTTGGCATGTGCCACTGACCATGACCACAAATGTATCCAAGTGACATTTACTTCTTTTGATCATAATACAAGTCAGCCACGGTCAGAGTGTGCAATCACAGTGTACATATACAGGGCATGACCTTACATGTATAAACAAGGTACAATACTGGTGGCTCGGTGGCTATTGTGCGCAATGCCCTGACAAAGTTGGCATGTGCCACAGACCATGACCACAAAGATTTCCAAGTGACTTTAAGTTATACGAATCGTAACGCGAGTCAGCCACGGTCAGAGTGCCCAATCACAGCAAACAGATAATATGCATAACCTTGCAGGTATAAACAAGGGAAAAAACTGGTGTCTTGGCACGGCTATTGTGCGCAATGCCTTGACAAACTTGGCATGTGCCACTGACAATGACCACAAAGTTTACCAAGTACCTTAAGCGGCTATGAATCATAACACGAGTCAGCCACGGTTAGAGTGTCCAATCACAGTGCAGGTATACTGGGCAGGACCTTACAGGTATAAACAAGGTAGAATACTGGTGGCTCGGTGTGGCTATTGTGCGCAATGCCTTGATAAAGTTGGCAGGTGTCACTACCCATGACCACAAATGTATCCAAGTGACTTTTACTTCAATTGATCATAACACAAGTCAGCCACAGTCAGAGTGTCCAATCACAGTGCAGATGTACTAGGCATGGTCTTTCAGGTTCAAACAAGGTACAATATGGGTGGCTCGGTGTGGCTATTGTGCGCAATGCCTTGACAAAGTCGGCATGTGCCACTGACCATGACCACAAAGTTTACCAAGTGAGTTTAACTTCTACGAATCGTAACACAAGTCAGCCACAGTTAGAGTGCCCAATCACAGTGCAGATGTATTGGGCATGACCTTGCAGGTATGAACAAGGTAGAACATTGATGGCTCGGTGTTGCTATTGTGCGGAATGCCTTGACAAAGTTGGTATGTGCCACTGACCATGACCACAAAGTTTACCAAGTGACTTTAACTTCTACGAATGGTAACACGAGTCAGCCACGGTCAGAGCGTCCAATCATAGTTTCGATGTACTTCACATGACATTGCAGGTATAAACAAGGTAAAAAACCTGTGGCGTGGCACGGCTATTCTGCGCAATGCCTTGACAAAGTTGGCATGTGGCACTCACCATGACCACAAAGTTTACCAAGTACCTTAAACGGATATGAATCATAACACGAGTCAGCCATGGTCAGAGTGTCTGATCACAGTGCACATGTACTGTGCATAATCTTGCAGTTATAAATAAGGTAAAATACTGGTGGCTCGGTGTGGCTATTGTGCACAGTGCCTTGACAAGGTTGGCACTGACCATGACCACAAAGTTTACCAAGTGACTTTAACTTATGTGAATTGTAACACATGTCAGCCACAGTCGGAGTGCCCAATCATAGTGTACATCTAATATGCATGACCTTGCAGGTAGAGACAGGGTAAACTACCGGTGTCTTGGCACGGCTATTGTGTGCAATGCCTTGACAAAGTTGGCACGTGCCACTGACCATGACCACAAAGTTTACCATGTGACTTTAACTTCTACGAATTGTAACACAAGTCAGCCACAGTCAGAGTGCCCAATCACAACTCAGATGTACTGAGGATGACCTTGCAGGTATAAAGAGGGTAAAAAAACGGAGTCTTGGCACGGCTATTGTGCGCAATGCCTTGACAAAGTTGGCATGGGCCACTGACCATGACCACAAAGTTTACCAAGTACCTTAAACGGCTATGAATCATAACACAAATTGGCCACGGTCAGAGTATCCACTCACATTGCAGATATACTGGGCATGACCTTGCAGGTGCAAACAAGGTAGAATACTCGTGGCTCGGTGTGGCTATTGTGCGCAATGCCTTGACAAGGTTCGCATGTGCCACTGACCAAGACCACAAATGTATCCAAGTGACTTTTACTTCTACTGATCATAACACGAGTCAGTCACGGTCAGAGTGTCCAATCACTGTGCAGATATGTTAGGCATGATCTTGTAGGCATAAACAAGGTAGAAAACTGGTGGCTCAGTGTGGCTATTGTGCGCAATGCCTTGACAAAGTTGGCATGTGCCACTGACCATGACCACAAGGTTTACGAAGGGAGTTAAACGTCTTTGAGTCGTACCACGTGTCAGCCACAGTCGGAGTGCCCAATCACAGTGCACATCTAATATGCATTGCCTTGCAGGTATAAACAGGGTAAGAAACTGGTGTCTTGGCATGGCTATTGTGCACAATGCCTTGACAAAGTTGGCACGTGCCACTGACCATGACCACAAAGTTTACCAAGTACCTTAAACGGCGATGAATCATAACACGAGTCAACTACGGTGAGAGTATCCAATCACGGTGCAGATGTACTAGGCATGATCTTGCAGGTGCAAACAAGGTAGAATACTGGTGGCTCCGTGTGGCTATTGTGTGGAATGCCTTGAAAATATTGGCATGTGCCACTGACCATGACCAAGAATATATCCTAGTGACTTTTACTTCTATTGATCATAAAACGAGTCCGCCACAGTCAGAGTGTCCAATCACAGTGCAGATGTACTAGGCATGATCTTGCACGTGCAAACAATGTAGAATACTGGTGACTCAGTGTGGCTATTGTGTGCAATGCCTTGACAAAGTTGGCACGTGCCACTGACCATGACTACAAAGTTTACCATGCGACTTTAACTTCTACGAATTGTAACACGAGTCAGCCACATTCAGAGTGCCCAATCACAACTCAGACGTACTAGGGATGACCTTGCAGGTATAAAGAGGGTAAAAAACAGGTGTCTTGGCACGGATATTGTGCGCAATGCCTTGACAAAGTTGGCATGTGCCACTGACCATGACCACAAAGTTTACCAAGTACCTTAAACGGCTATGAATCATAACACGAGTCAGCCACGGTCAGAGTGTCCAATCACAGTACAGATATACTGGGCATGACGTTACAAGTGTAAACAAGGTATAATACGGCTGGCTCGATGTGGCTATTGTGTGCAATACCTTGACAAAGTTGGTATGTGCCACAGACCTTGACCACAAATGTATCCAAGTGATGTTTACTCCTATTGATCACAACACGAGTCAGCCACAGTCAGAGTGTCCAGTCACATTGCAAAAGTAATAGGAATGATCTTGCAGGTTCAAACAAGGTAGAATATTGGTGGCTCAGTGTGGCTACCCATGACCACAAATGTATCCAAGTGATGTTTACTCCTATTGATCACAACACGAGTCAGCCACAGTCAGAGTGCCCAATCACAGTGCACATCTAATATGCATGACCTTGCATTTACAAACAAGGTAAAAAACCAGTGGCTTGGCATGGCTCTTGTGCGCATTGCTATGACAGTTGGCATGTGCCACTGACCATGACCACAAATGCATCCAAGTGACATTTACTTCTATTGATCATAAACGAATCAGCCACGGTCAGAGTGTCCAATCACAGTGCAGATGTACTAGGCATGATCTTGCAGGTATAAACAAGGTATAAAACTGGATGCTTGGTGTGGCTTTTGTGCACATTGCCTTGACAAAGTTGGCATGTTCCACTGACCATGACCACAAGTGTATCCAAGTGACATTTAGTTCTATCGATCATACCACAAGTCAACCACGGTCAGAGTGTGCAATCAAAGTGTAGATATACAGGGCATGACCTTACAAGTATACACAAGGCTCAATACTGGTGGCTCGGTTTGGCTATTATGCGCAATGCCTTGAAAAAGTTGGCATGAGCCACATACCATGACCACAACGTTTACCAAATGACTTTAACTTCTACGAATCGCAACACGAGTCAGCCACGGTCAGAGTTCCCAATCACAGCGCACATCTAATATGCATGACCTTGCAGGTATAGACAAGGAAAAAACTGGTGTCTTGGCACGATTATTGTGCGCAATTCCTTGACAAGGTTGGCATGTGCCACTGACCATGACCANTACTAGGCATGGTCTTGCAGGTTCAAACAAGGTAGAATACTGGTGGCTCGGTGTGGCTATTGCGTGCAATGCCTTGACAAAGTCGGCATGTGCCACTGACCATGACCACAAAGTTTACCAAGTGAGTTTAACGTATACGAATCGTAACACGAGTCAGCCACAGTTAGAGTGCCCAATCATAGTGCAGGTGTATTGGTCATGACCTTGCAGGTATAAACAAGGTAGAATATTGGTGGCTCGGTATGGCTATTGTGCGCAATGCCTTGACAAAGTTGGCATGTGCCACTGACCATGACCACAAAGTTTACCAAGTCACTTTAACTTCTACGAATCGTAACACGAGTCAGCCACGGTCAGAGTGTCCAATCACAGCTAAGATGTACTAGACATGACCTTGCAGGTTTAAACAAGGTTTAAAATATTGTTGCACGGCTATTCTGCGCAATGCCTTGACAAAGTTGGCATGTGGCACTGACCATGACCACAAAGTTTACCAAGTACCTTTAACAGCTATGAATCATAATACGGTCAGAGTGTCCAATCACAGTGCACATCTAATACGCATGGCCTTGCAGGCATAAGCAAGGTAAAAAACTGGTGGCTTGGCATGGCAATTGTGCGCAATGCCTTGACAAAGTTGGCATGTGCCACTGACCATGACCACAAAATTTACTGAGTACCTTAAACGGCTATGAATCATAACACGAGTCAGCCACGGTCAGAGTGTCCAATCGCAGTGCAGATACACTGAGCATGACCTTACAAGTCTAAACAAGGTAGAATGCAGGTGGCTTGGTGTGGCTATTGTGCGCAATGTCGTGACAAAGCTGGCATGTGCCACTGACCATGACCACAAATGTATCCACGTGATTTTTTCTTCTATTGATCATAACACGAGTCAGCCACGGTCAGGGTGTCCAATCACAGTGCAGATGTACTAGGCATGATCTTGCAGGTGCAAACAAGGTAGAATAATTGTGGCCCGGTGTGGCTATTGTGCGCAATGCCTTGACAATGTTGGCATGTGCCACTGACAATGACCACAAAGTTTTCCAAGTGAGTTTAACTTCTACGAATTGTAACATGAGTCAGCCACGGTTAAAGTGCCCAGTCACAGTGCACATCAAATATGCATGACCTTTCAGGTGGAAACAAGGTAAAAACCGGTGGCTTGGCACGGCTATTGTGCGCAATGCCTTGACAATGTTGGCATGTGCCACTGACCATGACCACAAAGTATACCAAGTACCTCACACGGCTATGAAGCATAACACGAGTCAGCCGCAGTCAGAGTGTCCAATCACAGTGCAGATGAAATGGGCATGACCTTGAAGGTACAAAAATGTTAGAATACGGGTGGCTCGGTGTGGCTATTGTGCGCAATGCCTTGACAAAGTTGTCAAGTGCCACTGACCATGACCACAAATGTATCCAAAAGAGTTTTACTTCTATTGATCACAACATGAGTCAGCCACGGTCAGGGTGTCCAATCACAGTGCAGATGTACTAGGCATGATCTTGGAGGTATAAAAAAGGTAGAATACTGGTGGCTCGGTGTGGCTATTGTGCACAATGCCTTGACAAAGTTGGCATGTGCCACTGACCATGACCACAAAGTTTACCAAGTGACTTTAACTTCTACGAATTGTAACACGATTCAGCCACAGTCAGAGTGCNGGTGTGGCTATTGTGCGCAATGCCTTGACAAAGTTGGCATGTGCCACTGACCATGACCACAGATGTATCCAACTGACTTTTACTTCTATTGATCATAACACGAGTCAGCTACGGTCAGACTGTCCAATCATATTTGAAGATGTACTAGGCATGACCTTGCAGGTGCAAACAAGGTAGAATACTGGTGGCTTGGCACGGCTTTTGTGTGCAATGCCTTGACAAAGTTGGCATGTGCCACTGACCATGACCACAAAGTTTACCAAGTGACTTTAACTTCTACGAATTGTAACACGATTCAGCCACAGCAAGAGTGCCCAATCACAGTTCAGATGTACTAGGCATGACCTTGTAGGTATAAGCAAATCGTTTATTTTCTACAAATTGTAACACGTGTCAGCTACAGTCAGAGTGCCCAATCACAGTTCCGATGTACTAGGCATGACCTTACAGGAATAAACAATGTAAAAAACTGGTGGCTTGGTACGACTATTGTGCGCAATGCCTGGACAAAGTTGGCATGTGCCAGTGACCATGACCATTAAGTCTACCAAGTACCTTAAACGGCTATGACTCCTAACACGAGTCAGCCACGGTCAGAGTGTCCAATCACATTGCACATGTACTAGGCATGATCTTACAGGTACAAACAAGGTAGAATACTGGTGGCTCGGTGTGGCTATTGTGCGCAATGCCTTGACAAAGTTTGCATGTGCCACTGACCATGACCAATAATGTATCCAAGTGACTTTTACTTCTATTGATCATTACACGAGTCAGCCACGGTCAGAGTGACCAATCACAGTGCAGATGTACTAGGCATGATCTTTCAGGTACAAGCAAGGTAGAATACTGTTGTCTCCGTGTCGCTATTTTGTGCAATTGTTTGACAACGTTGGCATGTGCCACTGACCATGACCTCAAAGTTTACCAAGTGACCTTAACCTCTACGAATCGTAACACAAGTCAACCATGGTCAAAGTGCCCAATCACAGTGCACACCTAATATGCATGACCTTACAGGTATACACAATGTAAAAGACCGGTGGCTTGGCACGGCTATTGTGCGCAATGTCTTGACAAAGTTGGCATGTGCCACTGACCATGACCACAAAGTTTACCAAGAGACTTTAACTTCTACGAATTGTAACACGAGTCAGCCACATTCAGAGTGCCCAATCATAGTGCACATCTAATATGCATGACCTTGCAGGTATAAAGAAGGTCAAAAACTGGTGGCTTGGCACGGCTATTGTGCGCAATGTCTCGACAAAGCTGGCATGTGCCACTGACTATGACCACGCTGTTTACCAAGTACCTTTAACGGCTACGAATCATAACACGCGTCACCCACGGTCAGAGTGTCCAATCACTGTGCAGATGTACTAGGAATGATCTTGAAGGTGCAAACAAGGTAGAATACTGGTGGCTCGGTGTGGCTATTATGCAGAATGCCTTGACAATGTTGGCATGTGCCAATGACCATGATCACAAAGGTTACCAAGTGACTTTAACTTCTACGAATCGTAACACGAGTCTGCCACAATCAGAGTGCCCAAACATAGTACACATCTAATATGCATGACCTTGCAGGTATAAAAAATGCAAAAAACCGGTGGCTTGGCACGGCTTTTGTGGGCAACGCCTTGGCAAAGTTGCCATGTGCCACTGTCCATTACCACACTGTTTACCAAGTACCTTAAATGGTACGAATCATAACACGCGTCACCCATGGTCTGAGTGTCCGATCACAGTGCAGATGTACTGGGCATGATCTTGAAGGTGCAAACAGGGTAGAATACGGGTGGCTCGGTGTGGCTATTGTGCGCAATACCATGACAAAGTTGGCATGTGCCAATGACCATGACGACAAGTGTATCAAAGTGACTTTTACTTCTATTGATCATAACACGAGTCAGCCACGGTCAGAGTGTCCAATCACAGTGCAGCTGTATTAGGCATGATGTTGCAGGGACAAACAAGGTAGAATACTGGTGTCTCGGTTTGGCTATTATGCGCAATTACTTGACAAAGTTGGCATGTTCCACTGACAATGACCACAAAGTTTACCAAGTGACTTTAACTTCTACGAATCGTAACTCGAGTCAGCCACGGTCAGAGTGCACAATCACAGTGCACATCTAATATGCATGACCTTACAGGTATACACAAGGTAAAAACCGGTAGCTTGGCACGGCTATTGTGCGCAATGCCTTGACAAAGTTGGCATGTGCCACTGACCATGACCACAACGTTTAATAAGTGACTTTAACTTCTACGAATCGTAACAAGAGTCAGCCACATTCAGAGTGCCCAATCACAGTGCACATCTAGATTGCATGACCTTGCAGGTATAAACAAGGTAATATACTGGTGGCTTGGCACGGCTATTGTGCGCAATGCCTTGACAAAGTTGGCATGTGGCACTGACCATGACCACACTGTTTACCAAGTGCCTTAAACGGCTATGAATCATAACACCCGTCACCCACGGTCAGAGTGTCCAATCACAGTGCAGATGTACTAGGCATAATCTTGCAGGTGCAAAGAAGGTAGAATACGGGTGGCTCGGTGTGTCTATTGTGCGCAATGCCTTGACAAAGTTGGCATGTGCCACTGACCATGACCACAAATGTATCCAAGTGACTTTTACTTCTATTGATCATAACACGAGTCAGCCATGGTCAGAGTGTCCAATCACAGTGCATATGTACTAGGCATGATCTTGCAGGTACAAACAAGGTGGAATACTGGTGTCTCGGTGTGGCTGTTTTGTGCAATGACTTGACAAAGTTGGCATGTGCCACTGACCATGACCACAATGTTTACCTAGTGACCTTAACGTCTACGAATCGTAACACAAGTCAACCATGGTCAAAGTGCCCAATCACAGTGCACATCTAATATTCATGACCTTACAGGTATACACAAGGTAAAAAACCGGTGACTTGGCACGGCTATTGTGCGCAATGCCTTGACAAAGTTGGCATGTGCCACTGACCATGACCACAAAGTTTACCAAGTGACTTGAACTTCTACGAATCGTAACACGAGTCAGCCACATTCAGAGTGCCCAATCACAGTGCACATCTAATATGCATGACCTTGCATGTATAAAGAAGGTACAAAACCGTTGGCTTGGCACGGCTATTGTGCACAATGCATTGACAAAGTTGGCATGTACCACTGACCATGACCACATTGTTTACCAAGTACCTTAAACGGCCATGAATCATAACACGCGTCACCCACGGTCAGAGTTTCCAATCACAGTGCAGATGTACTAGGCATGATCTTGATAGTACAAAAAAGGTGGAATACTGGTGGCTCGGTGTGGCTATTGTGCGCAATGCCTTGACAAAGTTGGCATGTGCCATTGACCATGATCACAAAGTTTACCAAGTGACTTTAACTTCTACGAATCGTAACACGAGTCAGCCACAGTCAGAGTGCCCAATCATAGTACACATGTAATATGCATGACCTTGCTGGTATAAACAAGGTAAGAAATGGTGGCTTGGTATGACTATTGTGCGCAATGCCTTGACAAAGTTGGCATGTGCCACTGACCATGACCACAAAGTTTACCAAGTCCATGAAACGGCTATGAAAAATAACACGAGTCAGCCACGGTCAGAGTGTCCAATCACAGTGCAGATATACTGTGCATGACCTTACAGGTGTAAACAAGGTAGAATAATGGTGGTTCGGTGTGGCTATTGTGCGCAATGCCTTGACAAACTGGCATGAGCCACTGACCATGACCACAAAGTTTACCATGTGACTCTAGCTTCTACAAATCGTAACACAAGTCAGCCACTGTCAGAGTGCCAAATCACAGTGCACATCTAATATGCATGACCTTACAGGTATACACAAGGAAAAAAACCGGTGGCTTGACACGGCTATTGTGCACAATGCCTTGACAAAGTTGGCATGTGCCACTGACCATGACCACAAAGTTTACCAAGTGACTTTAACTTCTACGAATCGTAACACGAGCCTGCCATATTCAGAGTGCCCAATCACAGTGCACATTTAATATGCATGACCTTGCAGGTATAATGAAGGTAAAACACTGGTGGCTTGGCCCGGCTATTGTGCGGAATACCTTGACAAAGTTGGCATGCGCCACTGACCATGACCACACTGTTTACCAAGTACCTTAAACGGCTATGAATCATAACACACGTCACCCACGGTCAGAGTGTCCAATCACAGTGCAGATGTACTAGGCATGATCTTGAAGGTACAAAAAAGGTAGAATACTGGTGGCTCTGTGTGGCTATTGTGCGCAATGCCTTGACAAAGTTGGCATGTGGCACTGACCATGATCACAAAGTTTACCAAGTGACTTCAACTTCTACGAATCGTAACACGAGTCAGCCACAGTCAGAGTGCCCAATCATAGTACACGTCTAATATGCATGACCTTGCTGGTATAAACAAGGAAAAAAACGGGTGGCTTGGCACGGCTATTGTGCGCAATGCCTTGACGAAGTTGGCATGTGCCACTGACCATGACCACAAAGTTTACCAAGTAGATTGAACGGCTATGAATTATAACACGAGTCAGCCACGGTCAGAGTGTCCAGTTACAGTGCAGATATACTGGGCATGACCTCACAGGTATAAACCAGGTAGAATACTGGTGGCTCGGTGTGGCTATTGTGCGCAATGCCTTGATAAAGTGGCATGTGCCACTGACCATGACCATAAAGTTTACGAAGTGACGTTTACGTCTATTGATCATGACACAAGTCTGCCACGGTCAGAGTGTCCAATCACAGTGCAGATGAATTAGGCATGATCTTGCAGGTGCAAACAAGGTAAAACATCTGTGTCTTGGTGTGGCTACTGTGCGCAATGCCTTGACAAAGTTGGCATGTGCCACTGACCATGACCACAAAGCTTACCAAGTGACTTTAACTTCTATGAATCGTAACACGAGTCAGCCATGGTCACAGTGCCCAATCACAGTGCACATCTAACATGCATGCCCTTTCAGGTATAAACAAGGTAAAAAACCGGTGGCTTGGCATGGCTATTGTGCGCAATGCCTTGACAAAGTTGGCATGTTCTACTGACCATGACCACAAATTTTACCAAGTACATTAAACGGCTATGAATTATAACAGGAGTCAGCCACTTTTAGAGTGTCCAATCACAGTACATATATACTGGGCATGACCTTATAGGTATGAACAAGGTAGAATACTGGAGGCTCAGTGTGGCTATTGTGCGCAATGCCTTGACAAATTGGCATGTGACACTGACCATGACCACAACGTTATCAAGTAGCTTTAACTTCTATGAATCGTAACACAAGTCAGCCACGGTCAGAGTGCCCAATCACAGTGCACATCTAATATGCATGACCTTGCAGGTATACACAAGTTTTAAAACCGGTGGCTTGGGACGGCTATTGTGCGCAATACCTTGACAAAGTTGGCATGTGCCACTGACCATGACCACAAAGTTTACCAAGTGACTTTAACTTCTACGAATCGTAACACGAGTCAGCCACATTCAGAGTGCCCAATCACAGAGCACATCTAATATGCATTATCTTGCAGGTATAAAGAAGGTAAAAAACCGGTGGCTTGGCACTGCTATTGTGCGCAATGCCTTGACAAAGTTGGCATGTGCCACTGACCATGACCACACTGTTTACCAAGTACCTTAAACGGCTATGAATCATAACACGCGTCACCCATGGTCAGAGTGTCCAATCACAGTGCAGATGTACTAGGCATGATCTTGAAGGTGCAAACAAGGTAGAAGACCAGTAGCATGGTGTGGCTATTCTGCGCAATGCTATGACAAAATTGGCATGTGCCACTAACCATGATCACAAAGTTTACCAAGTGACACTAACTTCTACGAATCGCAACATGAGTCAGCCACGGTCAGAGTGCCCAATCATAGTACAAATCTAATATTCATGACCTTGCAAGTATAATCAATGTAAAAAACCGGTGGCTTGTCACGGCTATTGTGCGCAATGCCTTGAAAAAATTGGCCTGTGCCACTGACCATGACCACAAAGTTTACCAAGTACCTTAAACGGCTAGGAATCATAACACGTGTCAGCCACGGTCATAGTGTCTAATCTCAGTACAGATATACACGGCATGACCTTACAGGTATAATCAAGGTAAAATACTGGTGGCTCGGTGTGGCTATTGTGTGCAATGCCTTGACAAAGTTGGCATGTGCCAGTGACCATGACCACAAGTGTATCCAAGTGGCGTTTACTTTTGTTGACCATAACATTAGTCAGCCACGGTCAGGGTGTCCAATCACAGTGCAGATGACCTATGCATGATCTTGCAGGTGCAAACAATATAGAATAGTGGTGTCTCGGTGTGGCTATTGTGCGCAATGCCTTGACAAAGTTGGCATGTGCCACTGACCATGACCACAAAGTTTACCAAGTGATTTTTACTTCTACAAATCGTAACACGAGTCAGCCACGGTCAGAGTGCCCAATCACAGTGCACATCTAATATGCATGACCTCGCAGGTATAAACAAGTTTAAAAACCGGTGGCTTGGCACGGCTATTGTGCGCAATGCCTTGACAAAGTTGGCATGTGCCACTGACCATGACCACAAAGTTTACCAAGAGACTTTAACATCTACGAATCGTAACACAAGTCAGCCACAGTCAGAGTGCCCAATTACAGTTTAGATGTGCTAGGCATGACCTTGCAGGTATAAACAAAGTACAACACTGGTGGCTTGGCACGACTATTGTGCGCAATGCCTTCACAAAGTTGGTATGTGCCACTGACCATGTCCACAAAGTTTACAAAAACGTTAAACGGCTATGACTCATAACACGAGTCAGCCACAGTCAGAGTGTCCAACGACAGTGCAGATGTACTAGGCATGACCTTGCAGATATAAACAAGGCAGAATACTGGTGGCTCAGTGTGGCTATTGTGCGCAATGCCCTGACAAAGTTGGCATGTGCCACTGACCATGACCACAAATGTATCAAAGTGACATTTACTTCTATTGATCATAACACGAGTCAGCCACGGTCAGAGTGTCAAATCACAGGGCAGATGTACTAGGAATGATCTTGCAGGTACAAACAAGGTAGAATACTGGTGTCTTTGTGTGGCTATTGTGCGCAATGACTTGACAATGTTGGCATGTGCCACTGACCATGACCACAA
>SZWC01004127.1:103011-132073 GCA_023375785.1 Penium margaritaceum
GAATACTGGTGGCTCGGTGTGGCTATTGTGCGCAATGCCTTGATAAATTGGCATGTGCCACTGACCATGACCGCAAAGTTTACCAAGTGACGTGTACGTCTATTGATCATAACACGAAGCAGCCACGGTCAGAGTGTCGAATCACAGTGCAGATGTATTAGGCATGATCTTGCAGGTGCAAACAAGGTAAAACACCTGTGCCTTGGTGTGGCTACTGTGCGCAATGCCTTGACAAATTGGCCTGTGCCACTGACCATGACCACAAAGTTTACCATGTGAATTTAACTTCTACGAATCGTAACACAAGTCAGCCACGGTCAGAGTGCCTAATCACAGTGCACATCTAATATGCATGACCTCACAGGTATACACTAGGTATAAAACTGGTGGCTTGGCACGGCTATTGTGCGCAATGCCTTGACAAAGTTGGCATGTGCCACTGACCATGACCACAAAGTTTACCAAGTGACTTTAACTTCTACGAATCGTACCACAAGTCAGCTACATTCATAGTGCCCAATCACAGTGCACATCTAATATGCATGACCTTGCAGGTATAAAGAAGGTAAAAAACCATTGGCTTGGCACGGCTATTGTGCGCAATTCCTTGACAAAGTTGGCATGTGCCACTGACCATGACCACACTGTTTACCAAGTACCTTAAACGGCTATGAATCATAACACGCGTCACCCACGGTCAGAGTGTCCAATCGCAGTGCAGATGTACTAGGCATGACCTTGCAGGTGCAAAAAAGGTAGAATACAGGTGGCTCAGTGTGGCTACTGTGCGCAATGCCTTGACAAAGCTGGCATGTGCCACTGACCATGATCACAAAGTTTACCAAGTGACTTTCTACGAATCGTAACACGAGTCAGCCACGGTCTGAGTGCCCAACCATAGTACACATGTAATATGCAAGACCTTGCTGGTATAAACAAGGTAAAAACCCGGTGGCTTGGCATGACTATTGTGCGCAATGTCTTGACAAAGTTGGCATGTGCCACTGACCATGACCACAAAGTTTACCAAGTACATTAAACGGCTATGATTTATAACACGAGTCAGCCACGGTCAGAGTGTCCAATCACAGTACAGATATACTCGGCATGACCTTACAGGTATAAAAAAGGTAGAATACTGGTGGTTTGGTGTGGCTATTGTGTGCAATGCCTTGACAAATTGGCATGTGCCACTGACCATGACCACAAAATTTACCATGTGACTTTCACTTATACGAATAGTAACACACGTCAGCCACAGTCAGAGTGCCCAATCACAGTGCACATGTAATATGCAGGACCTTACAGGTATACACAAGGTAAAAAACGGGTGGCTTGGCATGGCTATTGTGCGCAATGCCTTGACAAAGTTGGCATGTGCCACTGACCATGACCACAAAGTCTACCAAGTGACTTTAACGTCTACGAATTGTAACACGAGCCAGCCAAATTCAGAGTGCCCAATCACAGTGCACATCTAATATGCATGACCTTGCAGGTATAAAGGAGGTAAGAAACCGGTGGCTTGGCACGGCTATTGTGCGCAATACCTTGACAATGTTGGCATGTGCCACTGACCATGACCACACTGTTTACCAAGTACCTTAAACAGCTATGAATCATAACACGCGTCATCCACGGTCAGAGTGTCGAATCACAGTGCAGATGTACTAAGCATGATCTTGAAGGTGCAAACAAGGTAGAATACTGGTGGCTCGGTGTGGCTGTTGTGCGCAATGCCTTGACAAAGTTGGCATGTGCCACTGACCATGATCACAAAGTTTACCAAGTGACTTTAACTTCTACGAATCGTAACACGAGCCAGCCACGGTCAGATTGCCCAATCATAGTACACATCTAATATGCATGACCTTGCTGGTATATACAAGGTAAAAAACTGGTGGCTTGGCACGGCTATTGTGCGCGATGCCTTGACAAAGTTGGCATGTGCCACTGACCATGACCACAAAGTTTACCACGTACATTAAACGGCTATGAATTATAACACGAGTCAGCCACGATCAGAGTGTCCAATCACAGTGCAGATATACTGGGCATGACCTCACAGGTATAAACCAGGTAGAATACTGGTGGCTCGGAGTGGCTATTGTGCGCAATGCCTTGATAAATTGGCATGTGCCACTGACCATGACCACAAAGTTTACCAAGTGGCGTTTACGTCTATTGATCATAACACGAGTCAGCCACGGTCAGAGTGTCCAATCACAGTGCAGATGTATTAGGCATGATTATGCAGGTGCAAACAAGGTAAAACACTTGTGCCTTGGTGTGGCTACTCTGCGCAATGCCTTGACGAAGTTGGCATGTGCCACTGACCATGACCACAACGCTTACCAAGTGACTTTAACTTCTACGAATCCTAACACGAGTCAGCCATGGTCAGAGTGCCCAATCACAGTGCACATCTAACACGCATGACCTTGCAGGTATAAACAAGGTAAGAAACCGGTGGCTTGGCACTGCTATTGTGCGCAATGCCTTGACAAAGTTGGCATGTGCCACTGACTATTACCAAGTGACTTAACTTCTACAAATTGTAACACGAGTCAGCCACATTCAGAGTGCCCAATCACAGTGCACATATAACATGCACGACCTTACAGGTATAAACAAGGTAAAAAACCGGTGCCTTGGCATGGCTATTGTGCGCAATGCCTTGACAGAGTTGGCATGTGCCACTGACCATGACCACAAAGTTTACCAAGTGACTTTAACATCCACGAATTATAACACGAGTCAGCCACATTCAGAGTGCCAAATAACAGTGCACATCTAATATGCATGACCTTGCCGGTATAAAGAAGGTAAAAAAACTGGTGGCTTGGCACGGCTATTGTGCGCAATGCCTTGACAAAGTTGGCATGTGCCACTGACCATGACCACACTGTTTACCAAGTACCTTAAACGGCTACGAACTATAACACGCGTCACGCACGGTCAGAGTGTCCAATCACAGTTCAGATGTACTAGGCATGCTCCTGAAGGTGCAAACAAGGTAGAATACTGGTGGCTCGGTGTGGCTATTGTGTGCAATGCCTCGACAAAGTTGGCATGTGCCACTGACCATGATCACAAAGTTTACCAAGTGACATTAACTTCTACGAATGGTAAGACGAGTCAGCCAC
Organism: Penium margaritaceum; assembly: GCA_023375785.1. Classification (NCBI taxonomy): domain Eukaryota; kingdom Viridiplantae; phylum Streptophyta; class Zygnematophyceae; order Desmidiales; family Peniaceae; genus Penium; species Penium margaritaceum. The sequence continues at coordinate 106,158 of SZWC01004127.1, forward strand.
GGTCAGAGTACCCAATCATAGTACACATCTAATATGCATGACCTTGCTGGTATAAACAAGGTAAAGAACCGGTGGCTTGGCATGGCTATTGTGCGCAATGCCTAGACAAAGTTGGCATGTGCCACTGACCATGACCACACATTTTACCAAGTACATTAAACGGCTGTGAATTATAACACGAGTCAGCCACTGTCAGAGTGTCCAATCACAGTACAGATATACTGGGCATGACCTTACAGGTATAAACAAGGTAGAATACTGGAGGCTCATTGTGGCTATTGTGCGCAATGCCTTGACAAATTGGCATGTGCCACTGACCATGACCTCAAAGTTTACCAAGTAGCTTCAACTTCTATGAATCGTAACACAAGTCAGCCACGGTCAGAGTGCCCAATCACAGTGCACATCTAATATGCATGACCTTGCAGGTATACACAAGGTAAAAACCCGGTGGCTTGGGCTGGCTATTGTGCGCAATACATTGACAAAATTGGCATGTGCCACTAACAATTATCACAAAGTTTACCAAGTGACTTTAACTTCTACAAATCGTAACACGAGTCAGCCACGGTCAGAGTGCCCAATCACAGTGCACATCTAATATGCATGACATTGCAGGTATAAACAAGTTTAAAAACCGGTGGCTTGGCACGGCTATTGTGCGCAATGCCTTGACAAAGTTGGCATGTGCCAATGACCATGACCACAAAGTTTACCATGTACCTTAAACAGCTATGAATCATAAGACGAGTCAGCCACGGTCAGAGTGTCCAATCACAGTGCAGATATCCTGGGCATCATCTTGCACGTATAAGCTATAATACAAGTGGCTTGGTGTGGCTATTGTGCGCAATGCCTTGACAAAGTTGGCATGTGCCACTGAGCATGACCACAAATGTATCCAAGTGAGTTTTACTTTTATTGATAATAACACAAGTCAGCCACGGTCAGAGTGCCCAACCACAGTGCAGATGTACTAGGCAGGATCTTGCAGGTGGAAACAAGGCACAATACTGGTGGCTCGGTGTGGCTATTGTGCATAATGCATTGACAAGGTTGGGATGTGCCACTGACCATGACCATGACCACAGGTGACTTTAACTTCTACGAATCATTACACGAGTCAGCCACGGTCCGAGTACCCAATCACAGTGCACATCTAATATGCATGATCTTGCAGGTATAAATCGGGTAAAAAACGGGTGTCTTAGCATGGCTATTGTGCGCAATGCCTTGACAAAGTTGGCATGTGCCACAGACCATGACCACAATGATTACCAAGTGACTTTAACTTCTAAGAATTGTAACACGAGTCAGCCACAGTCCGAGTGCCCACTCACAGTTCACATGTACTAGGCATGACCTTCCACGTATAAACAAGGTAAAATTCGGTGGCTTGGCAGAGCTATTTTGCACAATGCATTGACCAAGTTGGCATGTGCCACTGACCATGACCACAAAGTTTACCAAGTACCTTAAACGGCTATGAATCATAACACGAGTCAGCCACGGGCAGAGTGTCCAATCACATTGCAGATATATTGGGCATGACCTTACAGGTATAAACAAGGTAGAATAGTGGTGGCTCAGTGTGGCTATTATGTGCAAGGCATTGACAAAGCTGGCATGTGCCACTGACCATGACCACAAATGTATCCAAGTGACTTTTACTTCTATTGATCATAACACGAGTCAACCACTGTCAGAGTGTCCAATCACAGTGTAGATATAGTAGGCATGATCTTGCAGGTGCAAACGAGGTAGAATATTGGTGGCTCGGTGTGGCTATTGTTCGCAATGCCTTGTTAAAGTTGGCATGTGCCACTGACCATGACCACAAAGTTTACCAAGTAACTGTAACTTCTGCGAATCGTAACACGAGTCAGCCACAGTCAGAGTGCCCAATCACAGTTCAGATGTACTAGGCATGACCTTGCAAGTATAAACAAGGTTAAAAACTGGTGGCTTTGCACGGCTATTGTGCGCAATGCCTTGACAAAGTTGGCATGTGCCACTGACCATGACCACAAAGTTTACCAAGTACCTTAAACGGCTATGAATCATAACACAAGTCAGCGACGGGCAGAGTGTCCAATCACAGTGCAGATATACTAGGCATGAACTTGCAGGTATGAACAAGGTAGAATACTGGTGGCTCCGTGTGGCTATTGTGCGCAATGCCTTGACAAAGTTTGCATGTGCCACTGACCATGACCACAAATGTATCCAAGTGATTCTTACATCTATTGATCATAACATGAGTCAGCCACGGTCAGAGTTTCCAATCACAGTGCAGATGTGCGAGGCATGATGTTGAAGGTTCAAACAAGGTAGAATACTGGTGGCTCGGAATGGCTATTGTGCGCAATGCCTTGACAATGTTGGCATGTGCCACTGACCATGACAACAATGTTTACCAAGTGACGTTAACTTCTACGAATCGTTACACGAGTCAACCACGGTCTGCTTGCCCAATCACAGTGTACATCTAATATGCATGACCTTGCAGGTATAAAAAAGGTAAAAAACCTGTGGCTTGGCACGGCTATTGTGCGCAATGCCTTGACAAAGTTGGCATGTGCCACTGACCATGACCACAAAGTTTACCAAGTAACTTTAACATATAGGAATCGAAACACAAGTCAGCCACAGTCAGAGTGCCCAATTACAGTTTAGATGTGCTAGGCATGACCTTGCAGGTATAAGCAAGGTAAAAACCGGTGGCTTGGCACGACTATTGTGCGCAATGCCTTCACAATGTTGGTATGTGCCACTGACCATGTCCACAAAGTTTACCAAGCACTTTAAACGGCTATGACTCATAACACGAGTCAGCCACGCTCAGAGTGTCCAATGACAGTGCAGATGTACTAGGCATGACCTTGCAGGTATAAACAAGGTAGAATACTGGTGGCTCAGTGTGGCTATTGTGCGCAATGTCCTGACAAAGTTGGCATGTACCACTGACCATAACCACAAATGTATCAAAGTGACTTTTACTTCTATTGATCATAACACGAGTCAGCCACAGTCAGAGTGGCCAATCACAGTGTCGATGTACTAGGAATGATCTTGCAGGTAAAAACAAGGTAGAATACTGGTGTCTTTGTGTGGCTATTGTGCGCAATGGCTTGACAATGTTGGCATGTGCCACTGACCATGACCACAACGTTTACCAAGTGACTTTAACTTCTACAAGTCGTAACACAAGTCAGCCACAGTCAAAGTGCCCAATCACAATGCACATCTAATATGCATGACCCTGCAGGTATACAAAAGATGATATACCGGTGGCTTGGCACGGTTATTGTGCGCAATGCCTTGACAAAGTTGGCATGTACCACAGACCATGACCACATTGTTTACCAAGTGACTTTAACTTCTACTCATCGTAACACCAGTCAGCCACGGTCAGAGTGCCCAATCACAGTGCACATCTAACATACATGACCTTGCAGGTATAAACAAGGTCAAATACCGGTGGCTTGGCACGGATATTGTACGCAATGCCTTGACAAAGCTGGCATGTGCCACTGACCATGACCACACTCTTTACCAAGTACCTTAAACGGCTATGAATCATAACACACGTCACCGACGATCAGCGTGTCCAATCACAGTGCTGATGTACTAGGCATGATCTTGCTGGTGCAAACAAGGTAGAATACGGGTGGCTCGGTGTGGCTATTGTGCGCAATGTCTTGACAAAGTTGGCATGTGCCACTGACCATGATCACAAAGTTTACCAAGTGACTAGCTTCTACAAATCGTAACACGAGTCAGCCACTGTCAGAGTACCCAATCATAGTGCACATCTGATATGCATGACCTTGCTGATATAAAAAGGAAAAAAACCGGTGGCTTGGCACGGCTATTGTGCGCAATGCCTTGAGAATGTCGGCATGTGCCACTTACCATGACCACAAAGTTTACCAAGTGAGTTAAACGGCTATGAATTCTAACACGAGTCAGCCACGATCAGAGTGTCAAATCACAGTGCAGATATACTGGGCATGACCTTACAGGTTTAAACAAGGTATAATACTGGTGGCTCAGTGTGGCTATTTTGCGCAATGCCTTGACAAAGTTGGCATGTGCCACTGACCATGACCACAAATGTATCCAAGCGACGCTTACGTCTATTGATCATAACACGAGTCAGCCATGGTCAGAGTGTCCAATCACAGTGCAGATGTACTAGGCATGATCTTGCAGGTACAAAAAAGGTAGAATACTGGTGGCTTGGTTCGGATATTGTGCGCAATGCCTTGACAAAGTTAGCACGTGCCACTGACCATGACCACAAAGTCTACCAAGTACATTAAACAGCTATGAATTATAACACGAGTCATCCACGGTCAGAGTGTCCAAACACAGTGCAGATATACTGGGCATGACCTTACAGGTTTAAGCAAGGTAGAATACTGGTGGCTCTGTGTGGCTATTGTGCGCAATTCCTTGAAAATTTTGGCATATACTACTGACCATGACCACAAATGTATCCAAGTGACGTTTACGACTATTGATCATAACACGAGTCCGCCATGGTCAGAGTGTCCAATCACAGTGCACATGTATTAGGCATGATTGTGCAGGTGCAAACAAAGTAAATCACTGGTGGCTTGGTGTGGCTATTGTGCGCAATGCCTTGACAAAGTTGGCATGTACCACTGACCATGACCACAAGGTTTACCAAGTGACTTTAACTTCTACTCATCGTAACACCAGTCAGCCACGGTCAGAGTGCCCAATCACAGTGCACATCTAACATACATGACCTTGCAGGTATGAACAAGGGAAAAAACCGGTGGCTTGGCATGGCTATTGTGCGCAATGCCTTGACAAAGTTGGCATGTGCCACTGACCATGACTACAACGTTTAGCAAGTGACTTTAACTTCTACGAACCGTAACATGAGTCAGCCACATTCAGAGTGCCCAATCAGAGTGCACATCTAGTATGCATGCTCTTGCAGGTATAAACAAGGTAAAAAACAGTTAGCTTGGCACGGCTATTGTGCGCAATGCCTTGACCAACTTCGCATGTGCCACTGACCATGACCACAAAGTTTACCAAGTACCTTAAATGGCTATGAATCATAACACGAGTCAGCCACGGTCAGAGTGTCCAATCACAGTGCAGATGTACTAGGCATGATCTTGCAGGTGCAAACAAGGTAGAATACGGATGGCTCGGTGAGGCCATTTTTCGCAATGCCTTGACAAAGTTGGCATGTGCCACTGACCATGATCACAAAGTTTACCAAGTGACTTTAACTTATACAAATCATAACACGACTCAGCCACTGTCAGAGTGCCCAATCATAGTGCACATGTAGTATGCATGACCTTGCTGGTAAAAAAAGGTAAAAAACCGGTGGCTTGGCACGGCTATTGTGCGCAATGCCTTGACAAAGTTGGCACGTGCCACTGACCATGACCACAAAGTTTACCAAGTACACTAAACGGCTAAGAATTACTACACAAGTCAGCCACGGTCAGAGTGTCCAATCACAATGCAGATATACTGGGCATGATCTTACAGGTTTAAAAAAGGTAGAATACTGGTGGCTCGGTGTTGCTATTGTGCGCAATGCCTTGACAAAGTTGGCATGTGCCACTGACCATGACCACAAATGTATCCAAGTGACGTTTACGTCTGCTGAACATAAGACGAGTCAGCCACGGTCAGAGTGTCCAGTCATAGTGCAGATGTATTAGGCATGATCGTGCAAGTGCAAACAAGGTAAAACACCGGTTGCTTGGAGTGGCTATTGTGCGCAATGCCTTGGCAAAGTTGATCTTGTGACTCCGGAGATGAGCCTGCCTCGGCACTCTTTACCAAGTGACTTTAACTTCTACTAATCGTAACACGAGTCAGCCACGGTCAAAGTGCCCACTCACAGTGCAAATCTAACATGCATGACCTTGCAGGTATAAACAAGGAAAAAATCTGCTGGCTTGGCACGGCTATTGTGCGCAATGCCTTGACCAAGTTCGCATGTGCCACTGACCATGACCATAAAGTTTGCCAAGTACCTTAAACGGCTATGAATCATAACACGAGTCAGCCACGGTCAGAGTGTCCAATCACAGTGCTAATGCACTAGGCATGATCTTGTAGGGACAAACAAGGTAGAACACTGGTGGCTTGGTGTTGCTATTGTGCGCAATGCCTCGACAAAGTTGGCATGTGCCACTGACCATGACCACAAAGTTTACCAAGTACATTAAACGGCTATGAATCATAACACGAGTCAGCCACGATCAGAGTGTCCAATCACAGCGCAGATATACTAGGCATGACCTTACGGGTATAAACAAGGTAGAATACTGGTGGCTCGGTGTGGCTATTGTGCGCAATGCCTTGACAAAGTTGGCATGTGCAACTGACCATAACCACAACTGTATCCACGTGACTTTTACTTCTATAGATCATACCACGAGTCAGCCATGGTCAGAGTGTCCAATCACAGTGCAGATGCACTAGGCATGATCTTGTAGGTAAAAAAAAGGTAGAGTACTAGTGGCTCGGTGTGGCTATTATGTGCAATGCCTTGACAAAGTTGGCATGTGCCACTGACCATGCCCACAAAGTTTACCAATTGACTTTAACTTGTACGAATCGTAACACGAGTCAGCCACGGTCAAAGTGCCCGATCACAGTGCATATCTAATATGCATGACCTTATAGGCATAAACAAGGTAAAACGCTGGTGGCTTGGCACGGCTATCGTGTGCAATGCTTTCACAAAGTGAGCATGTGCCACTGACCATGACCACAGAGTTTACCAAGTGACTTCAATTTATACGAATTGTAACACAGGTCAGCCACATTCAGAGTACCCAATCACAGTGCACATCTAATATGCATGACCTTGCACATATTATTCAATGTAAAAAAATCGGTGGCTTGGCACGGCTATTGTGCGCAATGCCTTGACAAAGTTGGCATGTGCCACTGACCATGACCACAAAGTTTACCAAGTACCTTAAACGGCTATGAGTCATAACACGAGTCAGCCACGGTCAGAGTGTCCAATCACAGTGCAGATGTACTAGGCATGATCTTGAAGGTGCAAACAAGGTAGAATACTGGTGTTTCGGTGTGGCTATAGTACGCAATGCCTTGACAAAAGTGGCATGTACCACTGACCATGACCACAAAGTTCACCAAGTGACTCTACTTTATACGAATCGTAACACGAGTCAGCCACGGTCAGAGTGTCCAATCCCAGTGCACATCTAATATGCATGACCTTGCAGGTATAAACAAGGAAAACAGCCGGTGGCTTGGCATGGCTATTGTGCGCAATGCCTTGACAAAGTTGGCATGTTCCACTGACCATGACCACAAAGGTTACCCAGTACATTAAACAGCTATGAATCATAACACGAGTCTGCCAGGGTCTGAGTGTCCAATCACTGTGCACATATACTGGGCATGATCTTGCAGGTGTAAACAAGGTAGAATACTGGTGGCTCGGTGTGGCTATTGTGCACAATGCCTTGACAAAGTTGTCATGTGCCACTGACCATGACCACAAGGTTTACGAAGTGTCTTTAACATATAGGAACCATAACACGAGTCAGCCACGGTCAGAGTACCCAATCAAACTTCAGATGTACTAGCCATGACCTGAGAGGTATACACAATGTTAAAAACCGGTGGCTTGGCACGGCTATTGTGTGCAATGCCTTGAGAAATTTGGCATGTGCCACTGGCCATGCCCACAAAGTTTACCAAGTACATTAAACGGCTATGAATCATAACACGAGCCAGCCAGGGTCAGAGTGTCCAATCACTGTGCAGATTTACTAGGCATGACCTTGCAGGCATGAACAAGGTAGAATACTGGTGGCTAGGTGTGGCTATTGTGCGCAATGCCTTGACAGAGTTGGCATGTGCCACTGACCATGAGCACAAGTTTTGCGAAGTGACTTTAACTTATATGAATCATAACACGAGTCAGCCACGGTCAGAGTACCCAATCACAGTTCAGATGTACTAGCCATGACCATATAGGTATAAACAGGGTAAAAAACTGGTGTCTTAGCATGGCTATTGTGCGCAATGCCTCGACAAATTTGGCATGTGCCACTGACCATGACCACAAAGTTTACCAAGTACATTAAACGGCTATGAATCATAACACGGGTCAGCCACGGTCAGAGTGTCCAATCACGGTGCAGATATAATGGGCATGACCTTGCAGGTATAAACAGGGTAGAATACTGGTAGATCGGTGTGGCTATTCTGTGCAATGCCTTGACAAAGTTGGCATGTGCCACGGACCATGACCACAAATATACCCCAGTGACTTTACTTATATTGATCATAACACGAGTCTGCCACGGTCAGAGTGTCCAGTCACAGTACAGTAGTGTTAGGCACGATCTTGCAGCTACAAACAAGGTAAAACACCGGTGGCTTGCTGTGGCTATTGTGCGCAATCCATTGACATAGTTGGCATGTGCCACTGACCATGACCACAAAGTTTACCAAGTGACTTTAACTTCTACGAATCGCAACACGAGTCAGCCACGGTCAGAGTGCCCAATCACAGTGCACATCTAATATGCATGACCTTTCAAGTATAAACAAGGTAAAAAACCGGTGGCTTGGCACGGCTATTGTGCGCAATGCCTTGACAAAGTTGGCATGTGCCACTGACCATGACCTCAAAGTTTACCAAGTACATTAAACGGCTATGAATCATGACACGAGTCAGCCACGGTCAGAGTGTCCAATCACAGTGCAGATATACTGGGCATGACCTTCCAGGTATAAACAAGGTAGAATACTGGTGGCTCGGTGTGGCTGTTGTGCGCAATGCCTTGACGAAGTTGGCATGTGCCACTGACCATGACCACAAATGTATCCTAGTGACTGTTACTTCTTTTGATCATAACACGAGTCAGCCACGGTCAGAGTATCCAATCACAGTGCAGATGTACTAGACGTGATCTTGCAGGTACAAACAAGGTAGAATACAAGTGGCTCGGTGTGGCTATTATGCGCAATGCCTTGAGAAAGTTGGCATGTGCCACTAACCATGCCCACAATGTTTACCAAGGGACTTTAACTTCTACGAATTGTAACACGAGTCAGCCACGGTCAGAGTGCCCAATCACAGTGCACATCTGATATGCATGATCTTGCTGGTATAAACAAGGAAAAAAACCGGTGGCTTGGCACGGCTATTGTGCGCAGTGCTTTGACAAAGTTGGCATGTGCAACTGACCATGACCACAGAGTTTACCAAGTGACTTTAACTTCTACAAATTGTAACACGAGTCAGCCACATTCAGAGTACCCAACCACAGTGCACATGTAATATGCAAGACCTTGCAGGTATAAACAAGGTAAAAAACCGGTGGCTTGGCACAGCTATTGTGCGCAATGCCTTGACAAAATTGGCATGTGCCACTGACCATGACCACATAGTTTACCAAGTACCTTAAACGGCTATGAATCATAACACGAGTCAGCCACGGTCAGAGTATCCAATCACAGTGCAGATGTACAAGGCATGATCTTGGAGGTGCAAACAACATAGAATACTGGTGGTTTGGTGTGGCTATTGTGCGCAATGCCTTGACAAAGTTGGCATGTGCCACTGACCATGACCACAAAGTTTACCAAGTGACTTTAACGTCTACGAATCGTAACACGAGTCACCCACGGTCAGAGTGCACAGTCTCAGTGCACATCTAATATGCATGACCTTGCAGGCATAAACAAGGTAAAAAACTGGTGGCTTGGCACGGCTTGGCACGGCGACGCATACCACAGTCGCCATGCGCGTCATTCGGTGGCTTAATTGGTCAAACCTCATCCGAGCCGTCAACCTCTGTTTCGGCACCGCGGGAGGGGAGATCACCCAATCCGAGGACCATATTGATTTACTTCCCGTTTAGGTCGGAAATATTCACCGAAGCTTGCCGGTCCAAGTGTGTGAAACGTCCACATACGATGTCCTCCTTCCGAACGACTGGTAGACAGCATGCGACGTGATAATTTTGCTCGAGGGAAAATGCATGACGTTGCACGACGATGACGGGGCGCCATCATACGTCCCGCTTCAATTTGAAGCAACGGAAATGCCACATCAGCGAGACGCTTGATTGCTGACGGGGCAGGCCTCTCCCACCAGCCGCTCAACGCATGCGGGCGATCGATCCACCAGAGCACGCTTTATGAGAATCGTTGCTAATGCACCGGCATCGTCCACGGACAGTAGCGACTCTCCGGAGGATCATGCACCGTATCCGACGGAGGTGCATGCCCACATCACACGACGCACGAAAACGACGACAGGAGCTTCAGAAGACATCCTCTTCTTAGGAGAACGCGTCTCCACGCGATCACGGGTGATTCAAGGTGAGCGTCCAACACATCAACGTGACCTGGAACCTGACATGCCCCTCGCCCCTCGACAACCTCGGCGACATGCCCATCCCGCCCGGCCGTCCCGGATCGCTCGGGCGCCCTCTCGCGGATCGGGACGGCGGTCCTCAAATTCTTGTTCACAAAGTTCACACTGTTTACGCAGCCGCCAGTCAACGACAAAGACAACCACAGTTCTGGACATTCTGGAACACACTTATCGCGCAACCACTACTGGAGAACAACGACAGACCGACACCACGAGCCACACGCCAGAGATGGCCCACACCGACTAGGCCCGGTACGAGTACGAACTCGCTGAACGCACGGTGAACGCGGCTGCTGCTTCTGAGTTCGAGGCCCGCACGCTCGCAGCGTTTCACACTATGGCGGAAGCAGAAGACCTTCTCCACACCTTGCGTATGGATGACCCCTGCCCGGCACCCCCACCCTCACCGGAAGTACCTGACCCTCATAGCAACGAGGCACGGTGGCAAGCATTTGCGCTTTACATCACCCAGGATTGAGCATGGGTAGTCAGAGTGGAGAGACTCTGGGAGCAGCACGGGACGTGGGTGAGGACGTACGCGGATCATGTACGCAGCTCTGCCGCCAACCTGGCTCAAGTGAGGAACGGCCTCGCTGCGTGCAAGTCCGCCCGCGCTGACAGACAGCAGCGCATTCAGGTCCAAGAAACTCGAGCAGCGGAAATCCAAGCGAGACTCCAAGAGGTGCGGCGCCTGCAAGATGATCGGAACGAGGTTGCGGACAGAGGTGACGAGCCACCTGCAGCGGAAGGGCAGTGTCTTATAAACCAAAGAGCAGAGTTGGGCCGAACCCTCCAGGCAACACGTGCACAGATGGCTCGTTTGATTGTAGGGCTGCAGCAGCTCGAGGCGGAGTTACCAGATCTGCAGCAGCTACAAACTGAGTGCAAGGAGGAGTGGGTAGCCGATCATGCGAGACTGCAGGATATGTCACACCAAAGGGCGAGGGCCCTGGCCCTCCGTGAGGATGTCTTCTAGCAATACCGTACCATCTACACGCTGGTTGATCTGGCCAAACAACTCATCAATGAGCGCGTGCAGTACCTACAACAGCAATTGATCCATGATATGGCCCACGTGTTCATCACCAGTGCTGTGCACTGGCTGGAGGACGAATGGGATGAGTACCTTGAAGAATTGCGACACCTCTATGCGCTGGACGTTTTGCACTGCTACCGGATCGGCAGCCTTCTGCTGCTTCCTACACTGGACCATGATCCCCACCCACCCAGAACGAATCCAGCCCAACCTCCTTCCATTTTTGGCATGGAGTTTTCATCTGCACCATCACGACTTCCTCCGCTTTCTTCACCTCCTCGACCTCTCTCTTCACCGCGGAGCGCGAGCTTTGTGCTGCTTTCTTGACTGGGTGGTGCGGTATCGCCAGCAAGGTCCTCTTCCTGCAAACCTGTATCCTTTTCCTCACCGTGGGATCATGCTGCAGACTTCATACCGCCATGTGGAGGGAGATTGGTAGGATCATGCAGGCCTCATAGTTATCGTCCCGGTACAAACTGTCGACCCTCCTAACGCGATGGCACTAAGGGTGCTCATGCGCTGGCTTCACCGTCAGCGGCTCCGCCCTTCCTCCTCGGCATCTAATTCAAGCACCAATGGTGAAGAATTGCCCTGCAACCGTGAGGAGCATTCCTCAGCTGACCGTCCACCATTGACTGCCGTCCCACCTTCGGTGTCCGCCCTTCCTCCCTTGACATCCACTCAAGTGGGGATCATCGCAGGTCCGCCGCACCCTCGACCCGCGCCGCCTGTGGCTGCAATGACCACATCTCCAACGACTGCGTCACCCCCGGTGGATCAGCTGTCGACTTCTCTTGCCTCCCCTCCACCCTCCTCTCCTCCTCTCTGGAGCGGGACTTAAAACGTTTTTCCAGTCTTCAGTCCTCTCCCCCACCCGCTCTCTCCTCGTGGCGGAAACAAAGAAGAGAAACCAGCGTGAAGACAGGAGCACATTCGAGTACCCACAATAAAAGAACCGCACGAATCTCAACAGACACGCACAACCGAGATCCGTGCACCGACACTATCATGTCCTGAAGTCCTGGAGAAATCCGACAAGCTACGCTCTGGCAAAACCATCGCAACACGTCTCTCAAAGAACACGAAGTAGCGCTTCCACCCCGCAGGGGTCCTAGCGAAGTCCAAGCAACACTACTTTAAGGTATCTTAGATCAATGTACTCTTGCTTCCACTATTCCATGAATCAATCATTTCACTTCATCACTCTCTCAACTGTCATCGCTTCCATCCTCGGCCGGCTGCCTGTCTCGCATTGCTCACCTCCAGAATTTGTTAGTGCCAACCTGCTCAACTCATAGCTTTTGCCAATTAGCGCCACGAGCCATCCCGTCTCGCACTCTTCCCTCCTCAAAATTCTGACATGGTATCAGAGCACTAGGTTTCTGTCAGAAATGTATGTTCTCTGACTCCGATTCTTGTTGCGGAAAGAGGCTCCGGATAATACAAGCAGAAGTCCAGGTCACCTCTTGCAAGAGAGAATAAATAAACGGTCCAGCGGTCCCATGCAAACCGTTACCGACCAAAGTGACAATAAGTTGCTCGCGTCCGGCTAGCGAAGAAGCCGTTGCTGGTATGTCCTGTTTGACTGTATATATGGAGGATGTTCATTCCCTCCAAAACTTAACCAGAACAGTTCTGCACATCCTGTTCCCCTTTGGTTCCGTGGCTTCGCTGCCGTGTCCTCGCTCCGCTCAACTCTCACACTTCCTGTCTTCTCCACCTCTTAACGCTTCGCTCGGTCACTCTCGCTCCTTCACTCAGCCCTCACACTCCGCCAATCATCACTCGTATGGCAAGCACCCTCTCTCACATCAACTTGTCTACCTCGGCTACCTCGCTTCTTAGTCTCCACTTGCTCTCGCGACTAACTGCTCGCATCGCTCTCGCCTACGTCACCCTGCTAACGCCTGAATGCCTGTCTGTTGCTTCTGCTTACTTCTGCCGTCGTCACTCTCGTGACTACATTCTTCTGACATGGTATCAGAGCTTCAAGCAACATCACCTGGAGATCCGTGACCGTGTCATCGCCCTGTCACCGTCCTCGCTCCATCGCTTCTGCTCACATTCTCCTGCCACGGCTACCGCCGTCTCGCGCCTCCTCGGTTCATCAGCAGCTGACACCAGCAGTCCGATGAGTTCTCTACGCTGAAGAAACGCCTTGTCGTCCTAAGAAGGCCCTGCGCCCATTTCCGCGCCCGTGGCCAACAACCGGTGACGTGTCGCCTATATCAGTTGCAAGTGACTCCTGAGCCGCCACCTGCTGTCAACTACCGAAAAGCTTCCTACTCTCTGTCGTCCGCTGCTCCTCATCACATCTGCCTCCGCCAGCATCTTCCTCGCTTTCTCCTCGCCTCATCAGCCTCATCAGCCCCTTCCTCGCTGTCATCCCCATCTTGCCAGCATCCATCATCTCGAGCCACCTTCTCGCATCACCTCCTCGCCTCTTCAGCAGCTGCAGTCAAAGCTGTCGCTGCTAGGATATCGGACACCACCAGTCTTTCTGCTCCCATTTCCGAGCCAACTGGGGAACAAGCCATCACTCTCCTGGCATCTGCAGTCTAAGTCCCTGCCCGCTGCCTCACTTCCTCTGCCACAGCCAACTTCCTCCAGCCAACAGGATATCGGACACCACCAGTCTTCCTGCTCCCACTTCCGAGCCAACTGGGGAACAAGCCGTCACTCTCCTGAACACAAGAAGAAGTGGTTTTTTCACCTCCATCTGCCGCACCGCGTTTCATCCTCTCCCTCTCCGCCCACGTCGCTCTCCGTCTCTCGCCGTTTTCATCTGCCTCCTTCATTCCTCTTCCTCCTCATTCGAGGTTCCGCAGCTTCATAGGCCGCTCGCCTCTGCCTAATCTTCATCCCTTTGTCATCAGCATCATCCAGACCGCCTCCGCATCGCCTCCCCCTCCATCATCAGCATTCTCCGCACCGCCTTCCGTTCATCATCCGCATCAGCATCATCTCCTCACGCACGTGGTTTCGCCCCTGTGCCCACTCCATCATCAATCGTTTTTTACCATCATCCGCTTCAGCTCCGCTCGGCACAAGGATCCGCCTGGTCGTATTGCCTTTTCCGCGACGACCTGCGCCCCCGCCGGAAACTTCCTTTAGCGCACGTGGTTCTGGCCTTGCGCCCACTCATCAATCAATTGCTTCTCCGCTTCGCATTGCTTCCAGCTTGGCACAAGGATCCGCCCGGTCGCTTCGCCTTTTTCGGGACGACCTGTGCCCACGCTGAAACTTCCTCAGCGCACGAGGTTTCGCCCCTGCGCCCACTCATCCATCAATCATTTCCTCCGCTTCAGCTTCCACTTCAGCTCGGCACAAGGATCTGCCCGGTCGCATCGCCTTCTCAGCGATGACCTGCGCCCACGCCATAACTTACTTCTACGCACGCGAATCGCCCCTGCGCCCATTCCATCATCGAGCATTTCTCCTTCATCATCAGCTTCCGCTCCGCTCGGCACAAGGATCCGCCCGGTCGTATCACCTCCCCTGCAACGACCTGCGTCTACGCCGAAAATATCCACAGTGCAGGAGGTTCCATCCCTGTACCCATCAAGTCCTCATCAGATCCTCTGCCCGTCTTTATCCGCCCTGCCCAGTAACTCATTCACACCCCCCTTCACCGCACTCAGCCCTTCTCAGTCTCTTCGCCCCAACCTCTCAAGTCTTCTCTACCTTCATCGAAACGCTCTTCACCTACCTCTTCAGTTCCATCAACAACTGCTCTCATCTCACCACCTCTCGGCTTCTCGTTATTTCAAAATGACCTTCATTGCCAAGAGGCCTCCTCTTCCAGCAGACCGACCACTTGTCAACAATACCACCAGTATTTATGGACGAGTCAACTTCTCCTCTCTCCCATGGCACTTCCTCACACAATGTGAGGATCTGGTACTCAGTGCAAGTGGAGCGACAAACATTCTCTAGTGGTCGCAAGACTTTTGCAACCTCTTCCACCTCTGCTACATCAAAGGCGTCCCAATCTCCTACACCCTCCAACACTACCTTCTCTACAAAGGAGGCGGACGCTTTCCTGCAAATTTCTGCTGCACTCTGGTACCCTTTGTGGAAGAAGAGATTCGAGGAGCCCTGCTCAGCATCACTACTCCCATCTTCCATCCCCTCATTTGCAAACGCAAATGCACCCTCAGCAAAATGTAGAGAGACCTACTTCATGCATGCCGTTGCCCCATGCCTCCGCCAGACCACGAACCACCAAGACTACAACACTGCTGAGTAGTAGCATCTGCTCGAATTCCACTGGTCCGTGACTGCTACAAGGAAACCTCCCGGGAACCACATGCATCAAGTACTTTGATGGACCCGAGGAGGAAGCCAACCTTACAAGAATCGAGTCAGATTCAGGGAGGGTGTCAGAAATGTATGTTCTCTGACTCCGACTATTGCTGCGGGAAGAGGCTTCGGATAACACAAGCCAAAGTCGAGGTCACCTGTCGCAAGCGAGAATAAATAAACGGTCCAACGGTCCCATGCAAACCGTGACCGACCAACGTGACAATGAGTCGCTTGCGTCCGGCTATCGAAGAAGCCGTTGCTCGTATGTCCTGTTCGCCTGTATATATGGAGGATGTTTATTCCCTCCAAAACTTAAATAGAATAGTTCTGCCCATCCTGTTCTCCTTTGGTTTCGCGGCTTCGCCACCATGTCCTCGCTCTCCTCATCTCTCACGCTTCTTGTCTTCGCCACCTCTCAACGCTTCGCTCAGTCACTCTTCCTCCTTCGCTCAGCCCTCACACTCCGCCAATCATCACTCGCCTAGCAAGCACCCTCTCGCACATCAACTTGTCTACCTCGGCTACCTCACTTCTCAGTCTCCACCTACTCTCACGACTAACTGCTCGCATCGCTCTCGCCTACGTCACTCTACTGACGCCCGCATGCCTGTCTGTTGCTTTGGCTTGCTTCTGCTGCTGTCACTCTCGTGACTACATTCTTTTGACAGATTCCAGCCCTGGTTGACAGGCCACCATGATTCCAGTGATCTTCTTCACAGTCGCAACTGTGCTTGTTCGCCTCCTTCCACCTCGCGCCGCGCCAGCCGATGACAATACGGACGGTGACACCGCACCTGAGCCCTCCATTCTCGATGTCGCACAAGTTTCCGTTCAAGATGGAGAACATCCTCCGCTGACTCTTCTTACAACATCTGCCTCCCTCTACATTGAACAAGTTCTCGACTCAGGGTGTGTTATTCATGCTCTCAAATATGCTGACGTCACTACACCATTGGCAACACCAGTAACCATCACCGGTGCCACCAAAGGAATGACATATCTCTGCCGCTACTCTGCTACTCTCACGTCTCCGGCAGCACCAAGTGGACAAATCCGGGGCTACCATACCCCTGACCTACGACACAATCTCCTTTCCGTTCATCAACTCCAAAGGGAAGGTGTAAACATCTTCTTCCCCGCCTATGGTTCGGAAGCCCAACTGACGATAGCTGATAACAAACCGCATGCAACCTTCACAGTTTGCAACAACCTCTATCGCTTGCAGATTCCTCGCACAACAGCAATCTTTGCTGTTGAAGCCGACACTCAATCCTCCACCTGTGACTGCCGCAGCCTCTCACATCCTCTACTCCTGCATCATCATCGCCTTGGTCATCAAAATTTCAATGCGCTTCTCCGTGTTCAGGCCAAAAATATGGTAAAAGGCCTGCCATTGCTCTCCGCACTAACTCGCCTTGCATGACCATCCTGCACTGCTTGCAGTCTTGGGAAATTAAAAGCATCCCCTCACCCTCCTCGAGCCGCTCGAACAGCAAGACCTCTTGACATCCTCCACATGGATCTTGTGGGACCAATTTGTCCCACCTCCCTTCAAGGCTATTAGTACATCCTCACCATTGTGGACAACCATTATCGCTTCGGCGCCACAATCCCTCTCAAGTCTAAAGCCGATGCCAAGCCTGCCTTCGTCAAGTCGTCAAAGTATTAGATGAGTCGCCTCAACCGGTCCATTGGTAAAATCCGGACAGACAGAGGTAGTGAATTCCTATCTCATGAGCTCCGTGTATTCTTGGCAGAACGCGGCATTGGGCATGAGATGAGTGTCCCAGAAGCACCCAAGCAGAACGGAGTGGTAGAAAGACATAATGGTGTCCTGGCCGCTCTCACGCGCACTCCACTTGTGCATGCCGGAGCGCCGGAAACCTTCACGACCTATGCATTCCGCTATGCCACCAGGGTACACAACGTTTATCCAGCCAAGCATCTTCCCGACATCACCCCAGCAGAACTCTGGCTGGGATATACTCCAGATGTCTCCAAGCTTCGAGTCTGGGGTTCCACAGCCTACGTCCTACTCTTTCAATTTGACTGAGCTCATGCGCGTCTCTCCAAATTTGGGCCACGAGCCTCGCGCTGCATGTTCGTTGGATTCGCCCTCAACTCCCCTAGCTACTTGTTTTACGAGCCGGACCTCAAACAGGAAACATGTAGCATAGATGTCCATGAAATTACTCCTTTGTTCCGGCAATCCACGCCAATCTCCACTACTCCTCTTACCTGAACACTCTTTCCTGAACAAGCTATAATGCCTACAACTCCGGCCACCTTACCTCTTGCAGTGGCTCCTGCCACACCAGCAACTCCTCCAACAGTATCCACTCCACTAATCCTCTCTCCTACACACACTCCCACACAACCACAACCAATGGCACTACCACCACTCACTCCTCTCACTCTTAACGCTGATTTTCAATCCATCTCACAACATCTGCCAACACTCGGAAGAACGCTTCCCTCAGCAACACTAGTCCCTCCTCCAGCCGCAGCAGCACCAGCACCAACAATAACAGTAGCAGACACAGAAGAACCTACAACAACTACAACATCTGGGGTACCAGTCCCGAGAATGACACGAGTAGCAGAACTGGTGCTCCCATAGTCTACTTGAAACAGAGAGCAGCCTCGCTTATCACCCTAACTGACACAGACGGAGACCCTGACATCCAGGAGGATCGCCAGGTGGAGCTTCTTCGAACCTCCTTCCTGCCCTCCTGGATTGCAGCTCGAGACGGTCTCATCTCTCTTCGACGACCAACTCCTCCCATTAATCCTCGACAACGACGCTATCCTCGCCTTCCTCTACTCAGCACCACCATTACCAGAACTCCCATTGCCACCCCCAGAAAATATGCGGAGGCTGTAAATGGGCCCCAAGCAGACCAATGGCGAGCCGCCATTGCCAACAAACTCGCCTCCTTTAGGGCTACCTCCACCTACACTGACGTACCTCGACCAGCTCACACCAATGTGGTCACATGGAAATGGGTCTTCTGTGTTAAGACTCATATAGGGAAGCCACCAGAATTCAAAGCTCGTTATGTGGCAAAGGGGTTCTCACAGCGATATGGCGTGGACGTCTTTGACACCTTCTCACCCACTGCCAAGCTGACCACCCTACGAGTCCTACTACATATTACGGCCACTAAAGACATGGAACTACATGCCATGGACGTGTCCACGGACTTTCTCCAAGGAGATCAAAACGAAACTTTCTACCTGGCGTATCCGAAGGCTACACACCAGACAAGCCCAACACTCTCTGGAAGCTACATCGCCCAATCCATGGGCTCAAGCAATCCCCTCGAGAATGGCATGCCAAAGTCCGAGCAACTCTCATTTACCTGGGATTCACGGTTTCCACTGCCGATCCCAGTCTGTTCCTCCGTTCTTGACCAGATGAGCAGATCTACATTATGGTCTATGAGGACGATCTTGCTCTCACCTCCAACAATCCTTGTGCTCTCGAGGATCTGAAGCAAGCACTCCTGGGACGTTTCACCATGAAAGACCTTGGGGAACTGACCCATTACCTGGGAATTGACATGAAGAGGGACCGGGAGAGGTGACTCATCACTCTGTCCCAAGAACCCTACATTGCCTCACTCCTGAAGCACTTCGGACTTGAGAACAGCAACGGAGCTCCAACCCCCATGACGGTGGATCACAAACTTACCTCACCAGCATACACAGTCTCATCACCTTCCCCGGAATCCTATCCTGAACTGGTGGGATCACTGATGTATGCTATGGTCTGCAGGCTTGCTGCTTGTACCCCATGAATCCCCGAGGCCGTTGTACAGATGGGGGCAAGCAGGTTTCCAGTCGGCTGCTGGACGAGGGGCCCTCTCAAGGCCAAGAACGTCTTTGGCGTGAGGCGGTGGGAACGGGCACGTGGCCATGTTGCCGTTTGGGATGCTGAAATGCCCGCGGATGCGGTCGCAAGTGTCGCTTGACATAACGCCGCATGAGCCACAAAAGAACCCAAGTTTCCTTGAGGCCGTAGGCACTGGCCGACAGTGACGCGAGAGGGCCAGCGTTAGATGATCTCCATGGAGACGCCCGGCAGGAGGGGGGTTGAAGTCCGCATGGTTCAGACGGTACGCAGAGGCAACAGAGCTTGAAGATGGAAGGGATGACGATTCCATCACAGATGGTGCAGTCTGGCGCCGAGGTGCCATGGATGTACCTCGTTCCTACAATCGCAATGCTCTATTCGCGTATGAGTGACGCGGAACCACTAGTAGTACTTCATAGCGTTGTTACGACGCGGATCCAGCGTCAACCACCCGAGTGGTGGGTGGTTGCAAGGGCCCCTGCCCCTGCCCCTGCCTCCTGCCAGGCCTCATCGGCCTCGCTCGAGGCATAGGACCCGACCGGTGGGTGGTTGCGAGGCCCTGCCCCTGCCTCCTGCTCCCCGCCAGGCCTCGTCGGCCTTTGGATCCATGCTCCGTTCAGCATCGATCCAAGCGGATCAATGGTGGACGGGCTGGTCAGCCCTCAGCCGGCGACCACCGGCTGTGGATCCACGGCCGGCGACCACCGGCAGTGGATCGATCCGACGAGGAGCCACCGTCGATGGATCCACGGCCGGTGACCACCGGCAGTGGATCGATCCGACGAGGAGCCACCATCGATGGATCCACGGCCAGCAAACACCGGCAGTGGATCGATCCGACGAGGAGCCACCGTCGATGGATCCACTTCCGGCGACCACCGATAGTGGTCCCATTGACAATTAGCCCTCGTTGATCGTTCCTTGGCCGTCGGCCAATCGATCGACATCAATCGATTGTCGGTTCTTGCTCGCCGTCGGTAGAGAGATAGACGGCGTCCGAGCAACCGACGGGGATTGATTGCATCAACTGATTGATTGATGGCAATCAAATGCGTCAAAAACAAAAAGGGGTATTGCAAAACTTTCGAGCTGCAAGTTTCATCGTGAACCTCGCGTTTGCGCTGATTTCGCCACCAGGAGCGCACAAAATGATAGTTCAAAAAAGGGACTGAAGTACGATTTGCGGACAGAACTGAAAGTAAAAATATTCAGAAAGAAATCAACAATCATCCACGTACGTGGACTCAAACTGTGCAGCAAGAGTAATCGTTGATATGGCAGTGAAACAACCAGTGACCGGTGGACCAAATATCTGCCACCTGTCGGATATCCCTATCATACCCCACAATAACTTTCATTTTCACTTGACACCTCAATTCAAGAGAATTTTAGAAGTATATGTCCATTAAGATAATTTCAGAAATCATTGGAATGTCAAACCCTGGTTCAACAATTTTGAAAGAGAATATCAAACCCTAATATGACATGGGTTTGAAATTTGAATGAAAACAGAATCTGTGGAGGAGGACGTGCGAGCGAGGGGTGGTGGCTGGGCAAGGGGGGGGGGCACCTCAGTGGGCTTCCGCGTGGCAGGGCTGGTCGGTGGGCTGGGGCCAGCTCACGCGTCTGAGGACCCCACCTCGCGTTTTTTGGCGAACGTGAACGCGGTCCACATCAAGGCCCCCTCGATGTAGACTGGCCACAGTGACAGGGTCACCTCGGAACCCCGGGTCAACACTGAGGTAGAATACTGGTGGTTTGGTGTGGCTATTGTGCGCAATGCCTTGACAAAGTTGGCATGTGCCACTGACCATGACCATAAAGTTTACCAAGTGACTTTAACTTCTACGAATCGAAACACGAGTCAGCCACGATCAGAGTGCCCAATCACAGTACACATCTAATATGCATGACCTTGCAGGTATAAACAAGTTACAAAACCGGTGGCTTGTCATGGCCATTGTGCGCAATGCCTTGACAAAGTTGGCATGTGCCACTGACCACGACCACAAAGTTTACCAAGTACCTTAAACGGCTATGAATCATAACACGAGTCAGCCACGGTCAAAGTCTCCAATCACAGTGCTGATATACAGTACATGACCTTACAGGTAAAAACAAGGTCTAACAATGGTGGCTCGGTGTGGCTATTGTGTGCAATGCATTGACAAAGTTGGCATGTGCCACAGACCATGACCACAAATGTATCCAAGTGACTTTTACTTCTATTGATCATAACACGAGTCAGCCACGGTCAGAGTGTCCAATCAAAGTGCCGATGTACTAGGCATGATCTTGCAGGTGCAAACAAGGTAGAATACTGGTGGCTCGGTGTGGCTATTGTGCTCAATGCCTTGACAAAGTTGTCATGAGCCACTGACCATGAGCACAAAGTTTACCAAGTTACTTTAACTTCTACGAATCGTAACACGAGTCAGCCACGGTCAGAGTGCCCAATCACAATGCACATGTAATATGCATGACCTTACGGGTATAAAGAAGTTAAAAAACTGGTGGCTTGGCACGGCTATTGTGCGCAATGCCTTTACGTAGTTGGCATGTGCCACTGATCATGACCACAAAGTTTACCAAGTACCTTTAACGGCTATGAATCATAACACGAGTCAGCCACAGTCAGAGTGTCCAATCATAGTGTAGATATACTGCGCATGACCTCGCAAGTATGAACAAGGTAGAATACTGGTGGCTCGGTGTGGCTATTGTGCGTAATGCCTTGACAAAGCTGGCATGCGTAACTGACCATGACCAAAAATGTATCCAAGTGACTTTTACTTCTATTGATCATAACACGAGTCAGCCACAGTCAGAGTGCCCAATCACGGTGCAGATGAGTCACCTCAACCGGTCCAATGGTAAAATCCGGACAGACAGAGGTAGTGAATTCCTATCTCATGAGCTCCGTGTATTCTTGGCAGAACGCGGCATTAGGCATGAGATGAGTGTCCCAGAAGCACCCAAGCAGAACGGAGTGGTAGAAAGACATAATGGTGTCCTGGCCGCTCTCACGCGCACTCCACTTGTGCATGCCGGAGCGCCGGAAACCGTCAGGACCTATGCATTCCGCTATGCCACCAAGGTACACAACTTATATCCAGCCAAGCATCTTCTGGACATCACCCCAGCAGAACTCTGGCTGGGATATACGCCAGATGTCTCCAAGCTTCGAGCCTGGGGTTCCACAGCCTACGTCCTACTCTTTCAGTTTGACCGAGCTCACGCGCGTCTCTCCATATTTGGGCCACGAGCCTCGCGCTGCATGTTCGTTGGATTCGCCCACAACTCCCCTAGCTACTTATTTTACGAGCCGGTACTCAAACAGGAAACCTGTAGCATAGATGTCCATTTTGATGAAATTACTCCTTTGTTCCGGCAATCCGCGCCAATCTCCACTACTCCTCTTACCTGGACACTCTTTCCTGAACAAGCTATAATGCCTACAAGAAGCGTCGTCGGGCCGGGAAAGATAAGCTCGCTACCCAGCGGCCCAGGACCACTGAGGAGGCGCCGTCAGGAACGGTACCAGAAGCCAAGCAACAGCTGCCTCCCTGCGAGGCCGCGGTAAATGTGGTGCCTGAGGTTCCGGGGCAACCAGTGTCGAAAGCAAAGCAGGTACACCAGAGTCTCGGAGCGGCACCTGGTGTAGTAACGACAGCCACGCGACAAAGGCGGGCGCAGCGGCCACACGCTACGACAATACCACGTATGAAAGATGATCAACTCGCATCGACGGTGGCAGATGCTGGACATAGCCTGGGCCTATTGCTATCGACCGCGACAACATCAAGAGTGCGTCTCGGGAGACCCCAGCAGCAGAGACAGGAGGCGCTTCCTTCTACGACAGCTGCACTCAGCGCGGCGTCCGGAGGGCCAGCACCATCGGAAGCAACAGCATAGCAGCGCGAGCGGGAGGTCTTGCCTTTCGCGGCAACTACACTCGACGNATGCTGTGGCAGAGATGGAAGGCATCACCAAGAAGCGACGTCGGGCCGGGAAAGATAAGCTCGCTACCCAGCGGCCCAGGACCACTGAGGAGGCGCCGTCAGGAACGGTACCAGAAGTCAAGCAACAGCTGCCTCCCTGCGAGGCCGCGGTAAATGTGGTGCCTGAGGCTCCGGGGCAACCAGTGTCGAAAGCAAAGCAGGTACACCAGAGTCTCGGAGCGGCACCTGGTGTAGTAACGACAGCCACGCGACAAAGGCGGGCGCAGCGGCCACACGCTACGACAATACCACGTATGAAAGATGATCAACTCGCATCGACGGTGGCAGATGCTGGACATAGCCTGGGCCTATTGCTATCGACCGCGACAACATCAAGAGTGCGTCTCGGGAGACCCCAGCAGCAGAGACAGGAGGCGCTTCCTTCTACGACAGCTGCACTCAGCGCGGCGTCCGGAGGGCCAGCACCATCGGAAGCAACAGCATAGCAGCGCGAGCGGGAGGTCTTGCCTTTCGCGGCAACTACACTCGACGCGGCATCCAGAGTGCCAGCGCAACGGGCAGCTGCAGTAGAGCAGTGGGGACAAGATGTACTGCCTTCTACGGCAGCTGCATCTTGCGAGGCGCCTGGAGCGCCAGCACCATCGGCAGCAGCAGCAAAGGAGCGGGAGCATGAGGTATTGCCTTCTACGGCAGCTGCACCCGGCACGGTGCCCAGGGCGCAAGCACCACCAATAGCAGTAGCAGAGCAGCGGGGACAGGAGGTGCTGCCTTCTGTGGCAGGTGCACCTGGCGCAGCGCCCGGAGCATTACCATCATCGGCAGCAAAGCTCTGGGAGCAGGAGGCGCTGCCTTCTACAACAGCTGCACCCGGTGCGGCACCCGGAGTGCCAGTACCACCAACAGCAACAGCAAAGTAGCACAGATAGGAGGTACTGCCTTCTACAACAGCTGCACCCGGCGTGGCGCCCAGAGTCACGCTAGGCGCCGGGCGACCGGCGTGGCTCACCGTCCTGCTCACTCTCCAAGTCGTCGGGCACCGTGAAGCTGGTGGGCTAGCACCGCCTCCCACTTGCCTTGTACTGACGGCGCAGCCACACGTTGCAGCGCACCAGCATCTCCAGCGTGCTGACGCTAAGGCGGCGCAAGCGCATCCACCACTTTGGACCAAGCCGTAACCATGTCAACCTCACCCCCAATGTCATTGCCAAAGTGGCGCAGGTGCACACGGCACGCAGCAACTTACAGCGGGCAGCTCATGTCAGCAGTCTAGCGGGCTTGCATGCTGCATAGCATGCTTCACAGGCGCAGCAGAAACCTTTGCTGGCTTGCGCCCGCGGGGGCGCGACAGTGCAGCAAGATCACTCATGCAATCAAGCAATCTTTCATATATCTCACCCGCTGTCCCTCCCGATGTGTCAGCAATGCGTAGCACGGTTACCAACGGCGTACAAAAATCTCTCGGCTGGCGAACCTGTAGCCAAAACACGCGGTGGTGCACAAGACATCTCACAGCCTTCTTGCGTGCCTTGAACATCCCATCCCGCTGATTGCCCATGGCCGTCCAGGACTCATGGCTGACCAGCTTCAGCAGAATTGGACGCATGTCTAGCAGGCGCTGCAACATGGAGTGCGCAGATGCAAAACGCGTGTCACATTTGGCGTGCAAGACCCGCCCACCCGACTGTTGCTTCAACCAGGTTGGTGGCATGTTGTTGTTGCGAAAAAATTTGACAACCTTCTCAGCCTTGGACAAGATTGCCGACCCCTACTCTGTCTTGCCAATGTCCTTCATGACAAGGTCACAGTTGTGTGCACAGCAACCTTGCCACAGGACTTTTGGATACTTCCCTGCCAGGTCTTGGAATGCGCGTTTGTTGACTGCTGTGTTGTCGAAACAACGGACACCACGTGCTTGACACCGACGGCCTCGACCGCCTCCTCGATCATGGCCCCCATGTGGGATGCATTGTGGGTCTTCCCATTGGCATCACGTGAAAACACGCGACAGGCACCCTTAGCGTTTACAGCCATCGCATTGTAAATTGGACGCTGCTGCTGATCCGCCCACTCGTCCACGGCAAGTGTGACGCCACAAATGGGCCAGGCTTGCTTCAGCGACGTATCCTTGACCTCTAATTTCTTGTCCAATGCTGGCAGTATGTCACTCACGACAGTGCCTTGGCTTGGAAGGCTAAATGAGCTGTTGGTGCTTCGGCCTGTGCGCACCACGTCGTTCAGCAGCGGCTCACGTGAGAAGCTGATTGGGTACGCAGCACAGGCCATGAGCTTGACTACTGCCATCTGGCAGCTCTTGTTCCC
>SZWC01004127.1:136172-147184 GCA_023375785.1 Penium margaritaceum
TGCCACTGACCATGACCACAAAGTTTACCAAGTGACTTTAACTTGTACGAATCGTAACACGAGTCAACCACAGTCAGAGTGCCCAATCACTTTTCAGATGTACTAGGCATGAGCTTGCAGACATAAACAAGGAAAAAAACCGGTGGCTTGGCACAGCTATTGTGCGCAATGCATTGACAAAGTTGGCATGTGCCACTGACCATGACCACAAAGTTTACCAAGTTCCTTGAACGGCTATGAATGATACCACGGGTCAGCCACAGTCAGAGAGTCCAATCACAGTGCAGATATACTGAGCATGACTTTACAGGTATAAACAAGGTACAATACTGGTGGCTCGGTGTGGTTATTGTGTGCAATGCCTTGTCAAAGCTGGCATGTGCCACTGACCATGACCACAAATGTATCCGAGTGACTTCTCCTTCTATTGATCATAACAGGAGTCAGCCACGGTCAGAAAGTCCAATCACAGTGCAGATGTACTAGGCATGATCTTGCAGGTGCAAACAAGGTAGAATACTGGTGGCTCGGTGTGGCTATTGGCATGTGCCACTGACCATGACCACAAAGTTTACCAAGTAACTTTACCTTCTATGAATCGTAACACGAGTCAGCCACAGTCCGAGTACCCAATCACAGTTCAGATGTACTAGGCATGACCTTACAGGTATAAACAAGGTAAAACACCGGTGGCTTGGCATGGCTATTGTGCCCAGTGCCTTGAAAGGCTGGCATGTGCCACAGACCATGACAGCAAAGTTTACCAAGTACCTTAAACGGTTATGAATCACAACACGAGTCAGCCACAGTCAGAGTGTCCAGTCATAGTGCAGATGTAATGGGCATGACCTTACAGGTATAAACAAGGTAGAATATTGGTGGCTCAGTGTGGCTCTTGTGCACAATGCCTTGACAAAGTTGGCATGTTCCACTGACCATGACCACAAATACAAGTAAGTGACGTTTCATTCTAGTGATCATAACACAAGTCAGCCACGGTCAGAGTGTTCAATCACAGTGCAGATGTACTAGGCATTACCTTGCATGCGCAAACAAGGTAGAATACTGGTGGCTTGGTGTGGCTATTGTGTGCAATGCCTTGACGAAGTTGGCATGTGCCACTCACCATGACCACAAAGTTTACCAAGTGACTCTAACTTCTACGAATCGTAACACGAGTCAGCCACGGTCAGAGTGCCCAATCACAGTGCACATCTAATATGCATGACCTTACAGGTATAAACAAGTTAAAAAACTGGTGGCTTGGCACGGCTATTGTGCGCAATGCCTTGACAAAGTTGGCATGTGCCACTGACCATGACCACAAAGTTTACCAAGTACCTTAAANGGCTATGAATCATAACACGAGTCAGCCACGGTCAAAGTGTCTAATCACAGTGCTGATATACAGGACATGACCTTACAGGTATAAACAAGGTACAATACTGGTGGCTCGGTGTGGCTATTGTGTGTAATGCCTTGACAAAGTTGGCATGTGCCACAGACCATGACCACAAATGTATCCAAGTGACATTTACTTCTATTGATCATAACACGAGTCAGCCACGGTCAGAGTGTCCAATCAAAGTGCCGATGTACTAGGCATGATCTTGCAGGTGGAAACAAGGTAGAATACTGGTGGCTCGGTGTGGCTATTGTGCGCAATGCCTTGACAAAGTTGTCATGTGCCACTGACCATGACCACAAAGTTTATCAAGTGACTTTAACTTCTACGAATCGTAACACGAGTCAGCCACGGTCAGAGTGCCCAATCACAGTGCACATCTAATATGCATGACCTCACAGGTATAAACAAGTTAAAAAACTGGTGGCTTGGCACGGCTATTGTGCGCAATGCCTTTACGTAGTTGGCATGTGCCACTGATAATGACCACAAAGATTACCAAGTACCTTTAACGGCTATGAATCATAACACGAGTCAGCCACAGTCAGAGTGTCCAATCATAGTGCAGATATACTGCGCATGACCTCGCAAGTATGAACAAGGTAGAATACTGGTGGCTCGGTGTGGCTATTGTGCACAATGCCTTGACAAAGTTGGCATGTTCCACTGACCATGACCACAAATACAAGTAAGTGACGTTTCATTCTAGTGATCATAACACAAGTCAGCCACGGTCAGAGTGTTCAATCACAGTGCAGATGTACTAGGCATTACCTTGCATGCGCAAACAAGGTAGAATACTGGTGGCTTGGTGTGGCTATTGTGTGCAATGCCTTGACGAAGTTGGCATGTGCCACTCACCATGACCACAAAGTTTACCAAGTGACTCTAACTTCTACGAATCGTAACACGAGTCAGCCACGGTCAGAGTGACCAATCATTGTGCACATCTAATATGCATCATATTGCATGTATAAACAAGTTAAAAATCCGGTGGCTTGGCACGGCTATTGTGCGCAATGCCTTGACAAAGTTGGCATGTGCCACTGACCATGACCACAAAGTTTACCAAGTACCTTAAATGGCTATGAATCATAACATGAGTCAGCCACGGTCAGAGTGTCCAATCACAGTGCAGATGTACTAGGCATGAAATTGCAGGTGCAAAAAAGGTAGAATACTGGTGGCTTGGTGTGGCTACTGTGCGCAATGCCTTGACAAAGTTGGTATGTGCCACTGACCATGACGACAAAGTTTACCAAGTGACTTTGACCTCTACGAATCATAACACGAGTCAGCCACGGTCAGAGTACCCAATCATAGTGCACATCTAATAGCATGACCTTGCAGGTCTAAACAATGTAAAAAACCCGTGGCTTGGAACGACTATTGTGCGCAATGCCTTGACAAAGTTGGCATGTGCCACTGACCATGACCACAAAGTTTACCAAGTATGTTAAACGGCTATGAATTATAACACAAGTGAGCCACGGTCATAGTGTCCAATCACAGTGCAGATATACTAGGCATGACCTTACAGGTATGAACAAGGTAGAACTCTGGTGGCTCGGTGCGGCTAGTGTGCGCAATGCCTTGAAAAAGTTGGCATGTGCCACTAACCATGACCACAAATGTATCCAGGTGACTTTTAATTCTATTGATCATAACACGAGTCAGCCACGGTCAGAGTGTCTAATCACAGTACAGATGTACTAGGCATGACCTTACATGTGCAAAGAAGGTAGAATACTGGTGGCTTGACGTGGCTATTGTGCGCAATGCCTTGACGAAGTTGGCATGTGCAACTGACCATGACGACAAAGTTAACGAAGAGACTTTAACTTCTACTAATCGTAACACGAGTCAGCCACGGTCAGAGTGCCCAATCATTGTGCACATCTAATATGCATGACCTTGCAGGTATAAACAAGTTAAAAAACCGGTCGCTTGGCATGGCTATTGTGTGCGATGCCTTGAAAAACTTGGCATGTGCCACTGACCATGACCACAAAGTTTACCAAGTACATTCAACGGCTATGAATCAGAACACGAGTTAGCCACGGTCAGAGTGTCCAATCACATTATAGATATATTGCGCATGACCTTGCAGGTATGAAAAAGGTAGAATACTGGTGGCTCGGTGTGGCTATTGTGTGCAATGCCTTGACAAAGTTGGCATGTGCCACTGACCATGACCACAAATGTATCCAAGTGACTTTTAATTCTATTGATCATGATACGAGTCAGCCACGGTCAGAGTGTCTAATCACAGTGCAGATGTACTAGGCATGACCTTGCATGTGCAAAGAAGGTAGAATACTGATGGCTCGACGTGGCTATTGTGCGCAATGCCTTAACGAAGTTGGCATGTGCCACTGACCATGACCACAAAGTTAACCAAGTGACTTTAACTTCTACGAATCGTAACACGAGTCAGCCACGGTCAGAGTACTCAATCATCGTGCACATATAATATGCATGACCGTGCAGGCATAAACAAGCTGCAAAACCGGTCGCTTGGCACGGCCATCGTGCGCAATGCCTTGACAAATTTGGCATGTGCCACTGACCATGACCACAAAGTTTACCAAGTACCTTAAACGGCTATGAATCAAAACATGAGTCAGCCACGGTCAGAGTGTCCAATCACAGTATAGATATATTGCGCATGGCCTTGCAGGTATGAACAAGGTAGAATACCGGTGGCTCGGTGTGGCTATTGTGTGCAAATTTTTGACAGAGTTGGCATGTGCCACTGACCATGACCACACATGTATCCAAGTGACTTTTACTTCTATTGATCATAACACAAGTTAGCCAATATAAGAGTGTCCAATCACAGTGCAGATGTACTATGCATGATCTTGCAGGTGCAAAAAAGGTAGAATACTGGTGGCTTGGTGTGGCTATTGTGCGCAATGCCTTGACAAAGCTGGCATGTGCCACTGACCATGACCACAAAGTTTACCAAGTGACTTTAACCTCTACGAATCATAACACAAGTCAACCACGGTCAGAGTATCCAATTACAGTGCACATCTAATATGCATGATTTGCAGGTATAAACAGGGTAAAAGACCGGTGTCTTGGCACGGCTATTGTGCGCAATGCCTTGACAAGGTTGGCAAGTGCCACTGACCATGACGACAAAGTTTACCAAGTGACTTAAACGTATACGAATCGTAACAGGAGTCATCCACAGTGAGAGTGCCCAATCACAGTTTAGATGTACCAAGCATGACCTTGCAGGTATAAACAAGGCAAAAAACCCATGGCTTGGAACCGCTATTATGCGCAATGCCTTGACAAAGTTGGCATGTGCTACTGACCATGACCACAAATTTTACCAAGTACCTTAAACGGCTATGTATTATAACACAATTCAGCCATGGTCAGAGTGTCCAATCACAGTGAAGATACACTGGGCATGACCTTACAGGTATGAACAAGGTAGAATTCTGATGGCTTGGAATGGCTATTGTGTGCAATGCCTTGACAAATTTGGCATGTGCCACTGACCATGACCACAATTGTATCCAAGTGACTTTTACTTCTATTGATCATAACACGAGTCAGCCACGGTCAGAGTGTCCAATCACAGTGCAGATTTACTAGGCATGACCTTGCAGGTGCAAACAAGGTAGAATAATGGTAGCTCGGTATGGCTATTGTGCGCAATGCCTTGACGAAGTTGGCATATGCCACTGACCATGACCACAAAGTTTACCAAGTAACTTTAACTTCTACGAATCGTAATACGAGTCAGCTACGGACAGAGTGTCTAATCACAGTGCATAACTAATATGCATGACCTTGCAGGTATAAACAAGTTAAAAAACCAGTGGCTTGGCATGGCTATTGTGCGCAATGCCTTGACAAAGTTGGCATGTGCCACTGACCATGACCACAAAGTTTACCAAGTACCTTCAACGGCTATGAATCATAACACGAGTCAGCCACAGTCAGAGTGTCCAATCATAGTGCATATATACTGTGCATGACCTCACAGGTATGAACAAGGTAGAGTACTGGTGGCTCGGTGTGGCTATTGTGCGCAATGCCTTGACAAAGTTGGCATGTGCCACTGACCATGACCACAAACGTATCCAAGTGACTTTTACTTGTATTGATCATAACACGAGTCAGCCACGGTCAGAGTGTTGAATCACAGTGCAGATGTACTAGGCATGATCATGCAGGTGCAAACAAGGTAGACTACTGGTGGCTTGGTGTGGCTATTGTGCGCAATACCTTGACAAAGTTGGCAGGTGCCACTGACCATGACCACAAAGGTTACCAAGAGACTTTAAGTTCTACGAATCATCACACAGGTCAGCCACAGTCAGAGTACCCAATCACAGTGCACATCTAATATGCATGACCTTGCAGGTATAAACAGGGTTAAAAACCGGTGTCTTGGCGCGGCTATTGTGCGCAATGCCTTGACAAAGTTGGCATGTGCCACTGACCATGACCACAAAATATTACCAAGTGTCTTTAACTTGTACGAATCGTAACACGAGTCAGCCACAGTCAGAGTGCCCAATCAGAGTTCAGATGTACTAGGCTTGAGGTTGCAAGTATAAACAAGGTAAAAAACCGGTGGCTTGGCACGGCTATTGTGCGCAATGCCTTGACAAAGTTGGCATGTGCCACTGACCATTACCACAAAGTTTACCTAGTACCTTAAACGGCTATGAATCATAACACGGGTCAGCCACAGTCAGAGTGTCCTATCACAGTGCAGATATACCGGGCAAGACCTTACAGGTATGAACAAGGTAGAATACTGGTGGCTCGGTGTGGTTATTGTGCAATTCCTTGACAAAGTTGGCATGTGCCACTGACCATGACCACAAATGTATCCAAGTGACTTTTACTTGTATTGATCATAACACGAGTCAGCCACGGTCAGAGTGTCCAGTCACAGTGCAGATGTACTATGCATGATCTTGCAGGTGCAAACAAGGTAGAATGCTAGTGGCTGAGTGTGGCTGTTGTTTGCGATGCCCTGACCAAGCTGGCATTTGCCACTGACCATGACCACAAAGTTTACCAAGTGACTTTAACTTCTATGAATCGTAACACGAGTCAGCCACAGTCAGAGTGCCCAATCACAGTTCAGATGTACTAGGCATGATCTTACAGGTATAAACAAGGTAAAAAATCGGTGGCTTGGCATGGCTATTGTGCGCAATGCCTTGACAAAGCTAGCATGTGCCACAGACCATGACCACAGAGCTTACCAAGTACCTTAAACGGTTATGAATCATGACACAAGTCAGCCACAGCCGGAGTGTCCAATCACAGTGCAGATATACTGGGCATGACCTTACATGTATAAAGAAGGTAGAATACTGGTGGCTCGGTGGGTCTATTGTGCGCAGTGCATTAACAAAGTTGGCATGTGCCACTGACCATGACCAGAAATGTTACTAAGTGACTTTTAATTCTATTGATCATAACACCAGTCAGCCACGGTCAGAGTGTCCAATCACAGTGCAGATGTACTAGGCATGACCTTGCAGGTGCAAATAAGGTAGAATACTGGTGGCTCGACATGGCTATTGTGTGCAATGCCTTGACAAAGTTGGCATGTGTCACTGACCATGACCACAATGATTACCAAGTGACTTTAACTTCTACGAATCGTAATACGAGTCAGCCACGGTCAGAGTGCCCATTCACAGTGCAGAAATAATATGCATGACCTTGCAGGTATAAATAAGTTAAAAAACCAGTGGCTTGGCACGTGTATTGTGCGCAATGCCTTGACAAAGTTGGCATGTGCCACTGACCATGACCACAAAGTTTACCAAGTACCTTAAACGGCTATGAATCATATCACGAGTCTGCCACATTCAGAGTGTCCAATCATAGTGCAGATAATATGCGCATGACCTCACATGTATGAACAAGGTAGAGTACTGGTGGCTCGGCGTCGCTACTGTGCGCAATGCCTTGACAAAGTTGGCACGTGTCACTGACCATTACCACAAATGTATCCAATCGACTTTTACTTATATTGATCATAACACGAGTCAGCCACGGTTAGAGTGTCCAATCACAGTGCAGATGTACTAGGCATGATCTTGCGGGTGCAAAAAAGGTAGAATACTGGTGGCTTGGTGTGGCTATTGTGCGCAATGCCTTGACAAAGTTGGCATGTACCAGTGCCCATGACCACAAAGTTTACTAAGTGACTTTAACTTCTATGAATCATAACACGAGTCAGCCAAAGTTAGAGTTCCCAATCAAAGTGCACATATAATATCCCTGACATTCCAGGTATAAACAGGGTTAAAAACTGGTGTATTGGCACGGCTATTGTGCGCAATGCCTTGAAGAAAGTTGGTATGTGCCACTGACCATGACCACAAAGTTTACCAAGTGACTTTAACTTGTACAAACCGTAACACAAGTCAGCCACTGTCAGAGTGCCCAATCACAGTTCAGATTTACTAGGCATGAGCTTGCAGGTATAAACAAGGTTAAAAACGGGTGGCTTGGCACAGCTATTGTGCGCAATGCCTTGATAAAGTTGGCATGTGCCACTGACCATGACCACAAAGTTTACCAAGTACCTTCAACGGCTATGAATCATAACACGGGTCAGCCACATTCAGAGTGTCCAATCACAGTGCAAATATACTGCACATGACCTTAGAGGTATAAACAAGGTAGAATACTGGTGGCTCGGTGTGGCTATTGTGCGCAATGCCTTGACAAAGTTGGCATGTGCCACTGACCATGACCACAAAGTTTACCAAGTACCTTCAACGGCTATGAATCATAACACGGGTCAGCCACATTCAGAGTGTCCAATCACAGTGCAAATATACTGCACATGACCTTAGAGGTATAAACAAGGTAGAATACTGGTGGCTCGGTGTGGTTATGAAGTGCAATTCCTTGACAAAGTTGGCATGTGCCACTGACCATGACCACAAATGTATCCAAGTGACTTTTACTTCCATTGATCATAACACGAGTCGGCCATGATCAGAGTGTCCAATCACAGTGCATATGGACTAGGCATGATCTTGCAGGTGCAGACAAGGTAGAATACTGGTGGCTCGGTGTGGCTATTGTGCGCAATGCCTTGACCAAGTTGGCATGTGCCACTGACCATGACCACAAAGTTTACCAAGTTACTTTAACTTCTATGAATCGTAACACGAGTCAGCCACAGTCAGAGTGCCCAATCACAGTTCACATGTACTATGCATGACCTTACAGGTATAAATAAGGTAAAAACCCGGTGGCTTGGCATGGCTATTGTACGCAATGCCTTGACAAAGCTGGCATGTGCCACAGACCATGACCACAAAATTTACCAAGTACCTTAAACGGTTATGAATCATAACACGAGTCAGCCACAGTCAGAGTGTCCAATCACAGTGCAGATATACTGGGCATGACCTTACAGGTATAAACAAGGTAGAATACTGGTGGCTCGGTGTGGCTATTGTGCGCAATGCCTTGACGAAGCTGGCATGTGCCACTGACCATGACCACAAAGTTTACCAAGTGACTCTAACTTCTACGAATCATAACACTAGTCAGCCACGGTCAGAGTGACCAATCATTGTGCACATATAACATGCATGACATTGCAGGTATAAACAAGTTTAAAAACTGGTGGCTTGGCACGGCTATTGTGCGCAATGCCTTGACAAAGTTGGCATGTGCCACTGACAATGACCACAAAGTTTACCAAGTATTTAAAACGGCTATGAATCATAACACGAGTCAGCCACGGTCAGAGTGTCCAATCACAATACAAATACTGCGCATGACCTTGTATGTATAAACAAGGTAGAATTCTGGTGGCTCGGTGTGGCTATTGTGCGCAAAGCCTTGCCAATGTTGGCATGTGCCACTGACCATGACCACATATGTATCCAAGTGACTTTTACTTCTATTTATCTTAACACGAGTCAGCCACTGTCAAATTGTCCAATCACAGTGCAGATGTACTAGGCATGATCTTGCAGGTGCAAACAAGGTAGAATACTGGTGGCTCGGTGTGGCTATTGTGCGCAATGCCTTGACAATGTTGGCATGTGCCACTGACCATGACCACAGATGTATCCAAGTGACTTTTACTTCTATTTATCTTAACACGAGTCAGCCACTGTCAAATTGTCCAATCACAGTGCAGATGTACTAGGCATGAAATTGCAGATGCAGAAAAGGNAATACTGGTGGCTTGGTGTGGCTATTGTGCGCAATGCCTTGACAGTGTTGGCATGTGCCACTGACCATGACCACATATGTATCCAAGTGACTTTTACTTCTATTTATCTTAACACGAGTCAGCCACTGTCAAATTGTCCAATCACAGTGCAGATGTACTAGGCATGAAATTGCAGATGCAGAAAAGGTAGAATACTGGTGGCTCGGTGTGGCTACAGTGTGCAATGCCTTGAAAATGTCGGCATGTGCCACTGACCATGACCACGAAGTTTACCAAGTGACTTTAACCTCTATGAATCATAACACGAGTCAGCCACGGTCAGAGTACCCAATCACAGTGCACATCAAATATGCATGACCTTGCAGGTATAAACAGGGGAAAAAACTGGTGTCTTGGCACGGCTATTGTGCGCAATGCCTTGACAAGGTTGGCATGTGCCACTGACCATGACGACAACGTTTATCAAGTGACTTTAACTTCTAAATATCGTAACAGGAGTCATCCACAGTCAGAGTGCCCAATCACAATTGAGATGTACTAGGCATGACCTTGCAGGTATGAACAAGGTAAAAAACCCGTGGCTTGGCACGACTATTGTGCGCAATGCCTTGACAAAATTGGCATATGCCACTGACCATGACCACAAAGTGTACCAAGTACCTTAAACGGCTATTAGTTATAACACAAGTCAGCCACGGTCAGAGTGTCCAATCACAGTGCAGATATACTCGACACGACCTTACAGGTATGAACAAGGTAGAATTCTGGTGGCTCGGTGTGGCTATTGTGTGCAATGCCTTGACAAAGTTGGTATGTGCTACTGACCATGACCACAAATGTATCCAAGTGACTTTTAATTCTATTGACCATAACACGAGTTAGCCACAGTCAGAGTGTCCAATCACAGTGCAGATGTACTAGGCATGACCTTGTGGGTGCAAACAAGGTAGAATACCGGTGGCTCGACGTGGCTATTGTGCGCAATGCCTTGACGAAGTTGGCATGTGCCACTGACCATGACCACAAAGTTTACCAAGTGGCTTTAACTTCTACGAATCGTAACACAAGCCAGCCATGGTCAGAGTGACCAATCATTGTGCACATATAACATGCATGACATTGCAGGTATAAACAAGTTAAAAAACCGGTGGCTTGGCACGGCTATTGTGCGCAATGCCTTGACAAAATTGGCATGTGCCACTGACCATGACCACAAAGTTTACCAAGTACCTAAAACGGCTCTGAATCATAACACGAGTCAGCCACGGTCAGAGTGTCCTATCACAGTGCATATGTACTAGGCATGATCTTGCATGTGCAAACAAGGTAGAATACTGGTGGCTTGGTGTGGCTATTGTGCGCAATGCCTTGAGACAGTTGGCATGTGCCACTGACCATGACCACAAA
>SZWC01004127.1:147533-162322 GCA_023375785.1 Penium margaritaceum
TCAGCAGAGTGACACAAGCGAGAGCGGTCCGAGGAGCTAGTCGCGAGAGCAGGTAGAGTCTGAGAAGCGAGGTAGCCGAGGTAGACAGCTTGATGTGAAAGAGAGTGCTTGCGGAGAGAGTGATGGTTGGGGGAGTGTGGGAGCTGAGCGAAGGAGCAAGCGTGACGAAGCGAAGCGTTGAGAGGTGGCGAGGACAGGAAATGCGAGGGACGAGCAGGGCGAAGACACGGCGGCGAAGCCGCGGAACCAAAGGGGAACAGGATGTGCAGAACTGTTCTGGTTAACTCAAGGGACTGAACATCCTCGATGTAAAAGGTCAGAAGAAGACAAATGAGCAAGGCAACGGCTTCTTTCCACTAGCCGGACGTGGGTGACAGGTGTCACTTTATTAGGGGATAACTTGGCTGACGGGTCCCAACGGTCGCCTGACCAGAGAGCCGTTAGTCAAGGTAGCTAAGTCGGTGGACTTGAACCATTGTTGAGAGCGAGGTTTTCTTTCTCTTGTCAAGGCTTCATTTCTGACACCCCCCTTGAAGCTTGACAATAGATAAGCGAGCAGAGAAGATCACGGGTAGTAGCGCTCCCAGTATTCCACCCCATTAGAGGATGTGGGAGATTGGGAAGTATGAGGCCGTTCTTTGATGGCCCGAAGTTCTGCTTCTTCTTCCATTCTCCTCTGATCTTTGGTGAATGGTTGCAGCTGGAATCGTCGTTCCTCCAGGAGTTCACTGTATGGGGGAGGGTCAAGGGCTGCTGGATGAGGGTCAGGAGGTTCAGCTCCTCTGCTTGAGCAGTAGTCCCTGAGAGCTTGTTTGGTCCGGAAGACAGCCTGATGACGATGAGCTATAATGATAGGGTGGAATTCGTTGTATGTGCTCATGTAGAGAAGTCATCGCAGTTGAGTTTGGGCAGTCCCGTACTCTCTTCTTCCAAGTGCAGTTCTGCGGGCTTCTCTGCTTCCAACATTTTGTAGCACATCAAGGAGGTTGTATCCATATATGTCCAGTGTGGCGATTTCAGGCCGAAGTTGGCGGCGCCATCGGTCAAAGTTGTGACTCCCATCGGGTGCGAAGCAGAGTGGGGAAATGTTGTCAGCGAGGGAGGCGTCTTCATTGTACATGAGAATGGTGTGTCGTTCCTCTTCCATGGAGAAGGAGGACTATTGACAGTTGATTGAAAGGAGAGGGGCAAGAAGATGTTGCCAGTCAGTCTTTACAAGAGGGCCGATGGCGATGCGACGGAGCGGACTTGTTGTATGCATGTGCTGAAGGAAGTATCAACGTGGACGTAGGTCGTCGCGAAAGAGGCGATGCGACCGGGCAGATCCGTGTGCCGAGCTGGGAATGATGCGGATGGCGAGGAATGATTGATGATGGAGTGGGCACAGGGGTGAGTCCTCGTACGTGATTGAGGGTACGGCGCGGGCGCAGGTCGTCGCGGAGAGGCGATGCGACCGGGCGGATGCTTGTGTGGAAAGAGTGATAAAGGCGGAAGATGGCGGAGGAACAATGGGTGGCAGAGTGGGTGCAGGGGCGAGCCGCGTGCACTGATGGAAGTTTCAGCGTGGGTGCGGGTCGTCAAGATTCGAGCGATGCGACCGAGCGAATCCATGTGCCGAGCTGAGAACGATTTGCAGAAGCAGAGGATGCGATTGATGGATGAGTGGGCGCACGGGCAAAACCACGTGCGCTACGAAGTTACGGCGTGGGCGCAGGTCGTCGCAGAACGGGCGATGCGACCGGGCGGATCCTTGTGCCGAGCTGGAAGCAATGTGAAGCAGAGGAAGCAATTGATTGATGAGTGGGCGCAGGGGCCGAACCACGTACGCTGAAGGAAGTTTACGGTGTGGGCGCAGGTCGTCGCGGAAAAGGCGACGTGATCGGGCGGATCCTTGTGTCGAGCGGAACTGAAGCGGATGATGGCGGAAAACGATTGATGATGGAGTGGGCGTAGGGGCAAAGCCACGTGCACGAGGAGATGATGCTGATGAGAATGATGGACGGAAGGCGATGCGGAGGATGCTGGTGGGGAGAAGGTGATGCGGAGGCAAAGGAAGCGATTGATTGTGAGTGGACGCAGGGACGAAACCACGTGCGCGAGTAGATGATGCTGATGCGGATGATGGATGGAGAGCGGCGCGGAGGATGCTGATGATGAAGAGGAGGCGATGCGGAGGCGGTGTGGATGATGCTGAAGACAAAGAGATGAAGACGAGGCAGAGGCGAGCGGCTAAAGAAGAGGAGGAGACTCGAGCAGGGAGGATGAGGAATGACGAAGGCAGATGAGGATGAAGGCAGGAAGCTGATGATGATGGAGGAGGCAGGAGGCAGGAAGCGATGTGAGCGGAGAACAAGGGGATGAGACGCGGCGCGGCAGGTGGAAGCAACACACCCTCTTCTTCTCGCGTTTAGGAGAGTGACGGCTTGTTCCCCAGTTGGCTCGGAAGTTGGAGCAGGAAGACTGGTGGTGTCCGATGTCCTGTTGGCTGCAAGAAGTTGGCTGCGGCAGAGGAGGCCAGGCAGCGGGCAGGGACACTCGACTGCAGATGCCAGAAGAGTGACGGCTTGTTCCCCAGTTGGCTCCGAAATGGGAGCAGGAAGACTGGTGGTGTCCGATATCCTGGCACTGGCAGCTTTGGTTGCAGCTGCTTACGAGGTGAGGAGGCGATGCGAGAAGGTGACTCGAGATGATGGACACGGGCGGACTGGGGATAGCGACGATGGAGGAGCAGATGAGGATGATGAGGCAGGATGAATGGGAGGAGATGTCAGTGGAGGAAGATGTGATGAGGTGGCAGCGGATGGGATGCGGCAGGAAGCTTCTCAGTAGTTGACGGCAGGCGGCGGCTTGAGAGTCACTTACAGCTGATATAGGCGACACGTCACCGATTGTTAGCCACGGGCGCGGAAGTGGTTGCAGGGCCTTCTTAGGACAATGAGGCGTTTCTTCAGCGTAGAGAGCTCGTTAAGCAGAACTGCTGATGTCAGCTGTGAATGAAGCGGAGAGGCGCGGAGTGACGGCAGCGGCGACAGAGAGGAGGCGATGAAGCGGGGGCAACGACAGAGCGATGACGTGGTCACGGATCTCTAGGTGATGTTGCCTGAAGCTCTAATACCATGTCAAAAAAATGCAGACACGAGAGTGGCGGTAGCAGAAGCAAGCAGAAGCAATGGGCAGGCACGTGCACGTCAGCAGAGTGACACAAGCAAGAGCGGTCCGAGGAGTTAGTCGCAAGAGCAGGTAGAGCCTGAGAAGCGAGGTAGTCGAGGTAGACAGCTTGATGTGAAAGAGAGAGTGCTTGTGGAGAGAGTGATGGTTGGGGGAGTGTGGAAGCTGAGCAAAGGAGCGAGAGTGACAAAGCAAAGCGTTGAGAGGTGGCGAGGACAGGAAATGCGAGGGACGAGCAGGGCGAAGACACAGCGGCGAAGCCTCGGAACCAAAGGGGAACTGGATGTGCAGAACTGTTCTCGTTAACTCGAAGGAATGAACATCCTCGGTAAAAAAGGTCAGAACAGGAAAAATGAGCAAGGCAACGGCTTCTTTCCACTAGCCGGACGTGGGTGACAGGTGTCACTTTATTAGGGGATAACTTGGCTGACGGGTCCGAACGGTCGCCTGACCAGAGAGCCGTTAGTCAAGATGGCTCAGTCGGTGGACTTGAACCGTTATTGAGAGCGAGGTTTTCTTTCTCTTGACAAGGCTTCATTTCTGACACTTACACGTATAAACAAGGTACAATATAGGTGGGTCCGTGTGGCTATTGTGCGCAATGCCTTGACAAAGTTGGCATGTGCCACTGACCATGACCACAAATGTATCAAAGTGACTTTAACTCCTATTCATCATAACACGAGTCAGTCGCGGTCAGAGTGTCCAATCACAGTGCATATGTACTAGGCATGATCTTGCAGGTTCAAAAAAGGAAGAATACTGGTGGCTCGGTGTGGCTATTGTGTGCAATGCCTTGACAAAGTTGGCATGTGCCACTGACCATGACTACAAAGTTGACCAAGTGACTTTAACCTCTACGAATCGTAACACGAGTCAGCCACCATCAGAGTGCCCTATCACAGCGTACATATAGTATGCATGACCTTGCATGTATAAACAAGGTAAAAACCTGGTGGCTTGGCACGGCTATTGTGCGCAATGCCTTGACAAAGTTGGCATGTGCCACTGCCATGACCACAAAGTTTACCAAGTACATTACACAGCTATGAATCATAACACGAGTCAGGCACGGTCAGAGTGTCCAATTTCAATGCAGATATACTGGGCATGACCTTACAGGTACAAACAAGGTAGAATACTCGTGGCTTGGTGTGGCTATTGTGTGCAATACCTTGACAAAGTTGGCATGTGCCACTGACCCTGACCACAAATGTATCCAAGTGACTTTCAATTCTATTGATCATAGCACGAGTCAGCCACGGTCAGAGTGTCCTATCACAATGCATATGTACTAGGCATGATCTTACAGGTGCAAACAAGGTAGAATACTGGTGGCTCGGTGTGGCTATTGTGCGCAATGCCTTGACAAAGTTGGTAGTGCAACTGACCACGACCACAAAGTTTTCCAAGTGACTTTAACTTCACGAATCGTAACAAAAATCAGCCACGGTCAGAGTGCCCAATCATAGTGCACATCTAATATGCATGACCTTGCAGGTATAAACAAGTTAAAAAAAACCGGTGGCGTGGCACGGCTATTGTGCGCAATGCCTTGACAAAATTGGCATGTGCCACAGACCATGACCACAAAGTGTACCAAGTACCTTTAACGGCTATGAATCATAACACGAGTCAGTCACGGTCAGAGTGTCCAATCACAGTGCAGATATACTGAGCATGACCTTACAGGTATAAACAAGGTAAAATACAGGTGGCTTGGTGTGGCTATTGTGCGCAATGCCTTCACAAAGTTGGCATGTGCCACTGACCATGTATCCTATGTGACGTTTACTTCTATTGATCATAACACGAGTCAGCCACGGTCAGAGTGTCCAATCACAGTGCAGATATACTAGGCATGATCTTGCAGGTGCAAACAAGGTAGAATACTGGTGCCTTGGTGTCGCTATTGTGCGCAATGCCTTGACAAAGTTGGCATGTGCCACTGACCATGACCACAAAGTTTACCAAGTGACTTTAACGTATATGAATTGTAACACGGGTCAGCCACAGTCAGAGTGTCCAATCACAGTCCAGATGTACTAGGCATGACCTTGCGAGTATAAACAACGTAAAAAAACCGGTGGCTTGGCATGGCTATTGTGCGCAATGCCTTGACAAAGTTGGCATGTGCCACTGACCATGACCACAAATACAAGTAAGTGACGTTTCATTCTAGTGATCATAACACAAGTCAGCCACGGTCAGAGTGTTCAATCACAGTGCAGATGTTATAGGCATGACCTTGCAGGTGCAAACGAGGTAGAATACTGGTGGCTCGGTGTGGCTATTGTGTGCAATGCCTTGACGAAGTTGTCATGTGCCACTGACCATGATCACAAAGTTTACCAAGTGACTCTAACTTCTACAAATCGTAACACGAGTCAGCCACGGTCAGAGTGACCAATCATTGTGCACATATAATATGCATCATGTTGCATGTATAAACCAGTTAAAAAACCGGTGGCTTGGCACGGCTATTGTGCGCAATGCCTTGACAAAGTTGGCATGTGCCACTGACCATGACCACAAAGTTTACCAAGTACCTTAAATGGCTATTAATCATAACACGAGTCAGCCACGGTCAGAGTGTCCAATCACAGTGCAGATGTACTAGGCATGAAATTGCAGATGCAAAAAAGGTAGAATACTGGTGGCTCGGTGTGGCTACTGTGCGCAATGCCTTGACAAAGTTGGCACGTGCCACTGACCATGACGACAAAGTTTACCAAGTGACTTTGACCTCTACGAATCATAACACGAGTCAGCCACGGTCAGAGTACCCAATCACAGTGCACATCTAATACGCATGACCTTGCAGGTCTAAACAATGTAAAAACCCCGTGGCTTGGAACGACTATTGTGCGCAATGCCTTGACAAAGTTGGCATGTGCCACTGACCATGACCACAAAGTTTACCAAGTATGTTAAACGGCCATGACTTATAACACAAGTCAGCCACGGTCATAGTGTCCAATCACAGTGCAGATATACTAGGCATGACCTTACAGGTATGAACAAGGTAGAATTCTGGTGGCTCGGTGCGGCTATTGTGCGCAATGCCTTGACAAAGCTGGCATGTGCCACTGACCATGACCACAAATGTATCCAGGTGACATTTAATTCTATTGATCATAACACGAGTCAGCCATGGTCAGAGTGTCTAATCACAGTGCAGATGTACTAGGCATGACCTTGCATGTGCAAAGAAGGTATGATACTGGTGGCTCCACGTTGTATTGTGCGCAATGCCTTGAAAAAGTTGGCATGTGCCACTGACCATGACCAAAACGTTTACCAAGTATCTTAAACGGCTATGAATCATAACACGAGTCAGCCACGGTCAGAGTGTCCAATCACAGTGCAGATGTTTTGTGCATGATTTTGCAGGTACAAACAAGGTAGAATACTTGTGGATCGGTGTGGCTATTGTGCGCAATGCCTTGACAAATTTGGCATGTGCCACTGACCATGACCACAAATGTATCCAAGTGACTTTTACTTCTTTTGTTCATAACACGAGTCAGCCACGGTCAGAGTGTCCAATCACAGTACAGATGTACTAGGCATGATCTTGCAGGTGGAAACAAGGTAGAATACTGGTGGCTCGGTGTGGCTATTGTGCACAATGCCTTGACAAAGTTGGCATGTGCCACCGACCATGACCACAAATGTATCCAAGTGACTTTTACTTCTATTGATCATAACACGAGTGAGCCACGTTCAGGGTGTCTAATCGCAGTGCAGATATACTAGGCATGACCTTCCAGGTACAAACAAGGTAAAAAACAGGTGGCTTGGCATGGCT
Source organism: Penium margaritaceum (assembly GCA_023375785.1). Taxonomy (NCBI): domain Eukaryota; kingdom Viridiplantae; phylum Streptophyta; class Zygnematophyceae; order Desmidiales; family Peniaceae; genus Penium; species Penium margaritaceum. The sequence goes on from SZWC01004127.1 coordinate 154,513, forward strand.
ATTGTGCGCAATGCCTTGAGAAAGTTGGCATGTGCCACTGACCATGACCGCAAAGTTTACCAAGTACCTCAAACGGCTATGAATCATAACACGAGCCAGCCACGGTCAGAGTGTCCAATCACAGTGCAGATGTACGGTGCATGACCTTGCAGGTATAAACAAGGTAGAATACTGGTGGCTCAGTGTGGCTATTATGCGCAATGCCTTGAAAATGTTGGCATGTGCCACTAACCATGACCACAAATGTATCCAATTTACCTTAACTTCTATTGATCATAACACAAGTCAGCCACGGTCAGAGTGCCCAATCACAGTGCAGATCTAATATGCATGACCTTGCAGGTATAAACTGTCAGAAGAGTAAAAGAAACAATGGCACAAGACTTGGGGTACAACAGGAATACATCACAGATATACCCATCGAGCCGGTGACACAAGAATAAAAGAAAATAAGTGATCAGGCTCAACTCCGAGGATCTGGTTGGTGCTCATACCAACACCGAAGACCCACGTTCCCCCATTCTCACTTGTCCAGAACCTGCCGTGCGGCCTGCTTCACACGTCGCGACAAAGTCGCGGACCACGTCCGCCTCCTCGCATCCCCAGGACCAAGATACGTACGCATCCAAACATCAAGTACGTGGACCGGCACCGGCAGCACTCCTCCACCCCGCGGCTCCACTCTCCACTAGGAGAACTCCCCTGCCTAGTCCCAAGTGGCTCCACTAGGAGCACTCTAGTAACCCACAATAGCAAAGTATATACGTAGCACTCACATCCTTGTATTTCTTGCATCCATTCAATCTAAGTCATTTTCCCTCCCGTTTCCCCGCCTCCGTACTGTGGCACTCCGCCTTCTTCCCGCTGGCCGCCTTCGTGCTGTGGCACTCCGCCTTCTTTCATTGCCTGCCTCCGTGCCGTGGCAATTCCGTTGCCTTCCGCTACCCGCCTCCAAGCTGTGGCACTTTCGTTGCGTCCCGTTGCCGGCCTCGACGCCGTGGCATCTCGCTGCTTTTCGCTTTCTGCCCCCAAGCTGTGGCACATCTTCTTCATTTTCCTCCATCCGTCCATCAGCATTCTTCCCGTTGGGTTACAGCTACATTCGCTTTCCCTTCATCTCGACGTCAGCCATTCCTTTGTCCGTGTGCACTTCGTACTGTCGTGACCTCGGCGCTGAGGCCTTCGGTCCACGCCTCGGACGGCGACTCGGTTCCATCCCGCACTCCAGATCACTCTCCACACTCTCTACAGCACCTCCAAAATCCTGATATGGTATCAAAGCTCAGCAGAGGATTCTTAGCAAACAATCCTTCTCCACGCGCTGCCTACGTCTCCTTGCGCCTGAAGCACTTCACTAAAGCGCTCCATGACCAATTCGCCAGCAGTCCTTTCCCCAGCAGCAGCAGCATCGCATTCCACCGAAGCAACAGCAATTCCTCGCAAACAAACAGCCTCCTCCTACAAAGTGTGACCACCTTCACTGATCCGTGTATGGGCGCGGCCCGGTGACGGTGTAAAACTTTAACAACAACAGCAGGAGCAGCAGCAGAAACCGACCATCCTCCTTCTTTTACAGACATCGCAGACGTTCAAGCAAAGTCATCCATCTATCACATTTTGTCACTTCAAACCAACCACTTCAAACGTTTCACCAACTACTTGTACCTTCAGATCCTCCATCCTCCCTTTGCCGACTAAAGCTCCTCGCTGACGCGCGTTCCTGCCAAGCCGTCAGCAACAGTCATTACAACAACAGCAACTCCATTCATCAGTCATCGGCCTTTCTCAGCATTAGAATCCGTGCGAGCAGTATCCCTGAACGGTGTATGAGCACCGCTTGGTGAGACTGCATCACACGGAAACTAGCATCTTTTTCAATCGCAGCAGGCATCCAGAAACACCGTATCTGACACTCCTCCCTCCTTTCTCAGCAGCTCAAGCTTTGTACCTGCCTCCCTAATCACTACCAACATCAGCATACAAGGACCAAGCTACACCAGACACTCTTCACTCCTTGCAATCCCCAACAGACAGCCCAGCAACCACACGACTCTCCAGAATCATTACCTCTGCCTCCGCGCAAACACCAGCATTCAAATCCTCATCAACAACAATGCTTCCTTTTCCCCTCGGCTGCCTGACCATTGCTGCATGGAACCATGTCCGCCACCATCTCTAGCAACACAAACACCCCATATCGTCCTCTGCCATCCATGAGCCAACAAACACGCCTCAAGCATCTGACGTTGTCTGTCCTCTCTCACCTCTCCCAGGCATTTCCGACCGTCATCCTACAACAGCACCCAGCTCCTCCCTCTACCTTCTCACCATTGACACTCCTACAGAAGCAGCGACCCTAACCATCACTCCTGAATCCACCAACAAGTCCTCTACTTCACAACCTCAGTTCCCCTCACCAAACATCATCTCTCCAGACCCAACTTTTGTCACCAACAACTCTCCTCCATCAACTTCAACACCAAACCACCAACTTCATCTTATCGACACCACTGCGTTACCTTCATCCTCCTCCAACAGACGATCCTCTCGCTCATCCGCATTGCCACCACCACAAGTCTGCACCAATCAATGCCCTTCTCATCGGTCAAGAAGTCCAGCACGAAGATACAGGTGCTGGCTCCTGTCCAAAGCCCGCAATCTTGATCCTCTATGTCATCCGGCAGCAGTATCCCTATCTTCTACAAAAATGTTCTCTCTTGCAGGAGAAGAAGAAGGTGAATGATTTAACCTGTGACCAAGGGGACATCAAGCTTCTCTGAGTGGTCACACCAACATCTCCTGGATACACCAAACCGTTAATGACTTGTGCCACTGAGGGCCGGTGTAAGAAGAATAAAAGAAACAATGGCACAAGACTGTTGGGGTACAACAGGAAAAGATTACTGAAATACCCATCGAGCCAGTGACACAAGAATAAAAGAAAATAAGTGATCAGGCTCAAATCCGATGATCTGGTCGGTGCTCATACCGACACCAAAGACCCACGTTCTCCCATTCTTGCTCGCCCAAAACCCGCCGTGCGGCCCGCTCCACACGTCGCGACAAAGTCGCGGACCACGTCCGCCTCCTCGCACCTCCAAGACCAAGATGTGTGCGCACCCGAACATCAAGTATATGGACCAGGACCGGTAGCACTCCTCCACCCCGCGGCTCCACTCTCCACTAGGAGAACTCCCCTGCCTAGTCCCAAGCGGCTCCACTAGGAGCACTCTAGTAACCCAGACTAGCAAAGTATACACGTAGCACTAACATCCTTGTGTTTCTTGCATCCATTCAATCTAAGTCATTTTCCCTTCCGTTGCCCGCCTCCGTGCTGTGGCACTCCGCCTTCTTTCCGCTGCCCGCCTTCGTGCTGTGGCACTCCGCCTTCTTTCATTACCTGCCTCCATGCCGTGGCACTTCCGCTGCCTTCCGCTGCCCGCCTCCAAGCTATGGCACTTTCGCTACTTCCCGTTGCCTACCTCGACACTGTGGCACTTTGCTGCTTTCTGCTGCCCGCGTCCAAGCTATGGCACATCTCCTTCATTTGCCTCCATCCGTCCATCAACGTTGTTCTTGCTGGGTTAGAGCTGCATTTGGGTTCCCTTCATCTCGACGTTGTTCATTCCTTTTTCCATGTGCACTTTGTACTATCGTGACCTCGGCGCTGAGGCCTTCGGCCCACGCCTCGGTCACTTACTCGCTACACTGGCCATGCTTCTACTTTGACTGAGCAAACTGTGCAGTGTCCTGCCGCCTTCCTGCCTTCGTTCTTAGCCGCAATATCATTCCCAGCATCCTCATCACTCATCTCCAATTTATCTCTCCTCTCTCCTGCTTGCCCGCGTCTCGGACCCCGACTCGGTTCCATCCTGTGGAGCCCTTCTTGTCATATCTCTTCGTTCCACGCCGTGGGGCTCGAGCGTGGGGTCACCTTGCGTTCTCCTCCCCCTGTTCCTCTTCCCTACGGCTCCTGCAAGTGCCTTGCTACCTCCTTCTATTCTGCCTGCATCCTCCTTCTCGTATCATCACTCTCCTCACACGGCAGGCAGAGTCGTCCATGGAGACCTGTCGGTGTGTTGCTGTGGCGACGGGCACATGGGAGGTACACCCGCTGATGGCAGCTGATACAGTGCCACCTACAGACACGAATTGGATCCCTGCATGTGGCGCACAGCTCCCTCTGTGAACTCGTGCATCGGAGGCATTGATACAATGCAATGCGCCCTCCGTGACGCAGCCTCCTTTCCCCCACCTTCTTCACACATTCGTTATGTGAGAAACATCCGCACATCTCACACCACGGGGTCACTCCTCTCAGCTCCCTCAAGCAACTGGGGCAATCCCCTTCTACCGTGCCTGTGCGTGGTCGTATCTAATAACCGATGCAGTTATTCCTCCCCTCTTCGTCTGTCTTGATGCAGGCAGCGTGTGCTTCCTGCTTGCAATAGTCGCATTTCCCGTGTGGAGATCCTAGCGGTCTTCTATAGCCACAACACTCAATGCGTGCTGCAGCATTGTGCTCCTGTCCCAGCACGACTCTCACCTCTATGGGTATTCCCTGTTTGACCTTTTGGCAGGGCATGTAGATCCAGCCTCCTTCTTCATCTGCCATTCCATACTCCTGATGCATGTGGCACTTGCAACGCCTGCACTGTCTGGCAGGCAGGTGTACCCTCTTCTCGTACCACGGGCAATTACCAGCACGAAGTGTCTTCTCTCCTACTGCTCCTTGCCTGCGTTTGCGCCCCTTTGCTTCTCCCCCTCCCGCTGCAATGCCCCCGACCCAACTGCCTTGTCTTGGCCCTGCTCTTGCCATGGCATCCCTATTCGCACTTCCTTGTCTCACCCCTGCTTCAACCCCAGGCCTCTTTGTTCCCTCGCCCCTTCCTGGATCCATCAGCGACCCAGCATTTCCACTCCATGGGCTTCACGCAATCCCCGCGCCTGTCGCTGCTGCCTTCCCTCGCACTCCCATGGGCGTCCCTCGCAGTCCTCCGGATGTTGACCCCCTTGCCAGTGAAGGGCGATGGGGGCCCCTCTCTGCTCCTCTCCCCCTGTGTTGTCCTCTCGAGGTGGCACGATGGATCCACCGTCGTGCCGGTGCATCATCCACCGGAGCACCGGCCCGTCCCAGTGCCCCTGAGCGTCCAGGTGTTGTTGCTCCTCCCCTAGCCTCAGCTCCCCGTCCTTGCTGCGTCCTTCCTGGTGCACTTGGTATGTCAGAGCGCTGGGTAGATTGATTATCCGCCGGGGGTGGATGAGGATGGGATCGCACATCTGGTCCCTGTGGGGTTGGTGGCCTCGGTGCTGCCGGTGGCGGCTCATTTCTGAAGAGGCACCACTGAGGTGTCATGGCCAACGCCTCATTCACCATAGCCAGCACCTTCCTTCTTACTTCGGGGACATCACTGTTCCCCAGCGCCCTCATTGCCAACACTGCCTTCCGAGCCGCTACTCCCTCCGGTCCGGACAGTGCCACTGCATTGCGGTAGAGTTGTTCCACTGGGTGTGCATCTTCGTATGAGCGTGGCGTTGCCCTTTCCCTTGCGCTCTGCCATTCTTCCTCTCTCTGTTGCTTCTTATCCCGTGCCCGGGCCTTGAGGAGTCGTAACTTTGCCACACATTTGTCGCAATGATGTCCTACCCCTCGCACCACCTGCCCGCAAGGTCAATGGAGCGGCTGGTAGCATCCCTCACACCACTCGGTGGCGTTGCGGTTACCATACTCTGTACAGTACAGGCTCCACTCCAGTTCTGCCGCTTGCCGACCTCCCCCTCCCTGCTCCTCTCTTTCTTTCTGCATTCTCCCTTTCAGCTCCGGCATACAGGCCGGACAGACATGCACTGCCTTCTGTTGCAGCAGCTCCTCTTCTCCACACATATAGTGGAGGGCCACCTTGTAATTGAAGCAGTATTTCTTCTATGTCCTCACTGGCCGCTTGCACCTCCCGCACTCCTCCGTCTCCTCCACCCCGAGCACACTTGGTCCAGCAGCCTTTCCACCCTCCTTGTCCATCTCTTGTTCTTATTCAACCGGCATTCAGATGCAGCGCTTGCAATGCCGTCCCAACCCCGAAATCTTCGTCCCACACTTGCAGCGGAGGGGTGCTTTACATTCATAGCACCAGGTTGCCTCCATGGGGTCGTACGGCTCTCCGCAGGCTTCACACCTCTCAATACACCGCTTGGGTGCGGGCCTGTTCTTCCTCCTGTCCTATTTGTCTGCTTTTGCCAGCATGAGAGGTGCACACTTCTTGCATCCTATCACCTTCCGCCGCATCCTTATGTTTGGATCCTGGCAGGCTGCATGCACACGATGTCTACACACGTACCAGCGGAACAAAGTGGTAGTGTCCATCGGCTCTTCACAGTTACCGCAGGGTTCCTTCTCGTCCTGCAGCACACTGGATTTCCCAGCCGTGGCCCCCATCCCCAAGCGGATCCTTTCCTCCTCCCTTTCTTTCCGCAGTTCCTCCTCCCTGTCTACCCCCATGCTCTCCTTCAGATTTAGTGCACAGACCTGACACATCTTGATGTCGTGTACGGTGTCCAGTTCCAAGTCGTAACACGCCAAATGTAGGCTGGCCTTGCATCCCTCGTACACCACCTCTCCCTCAGTGGCAACCGGGTTCTTAAATGTTGCACAGAGTTACCGAGCCACCTCCTCCTGTCCTTCCTCTTCATCCTGATCATCGGCCTTGATGCTTAATTCTAGCTCTTCATGCTGCTGCTCCTCTTCCCCGTGCATGGGTGTCTGTTGTCCTGACCGTGCTTCCGCTTCCAGCCGGGAACTGGTTGGCCATAAAGATCTATCGTCAGGGGGAAGTGGCTCCCATCTTGAAGGAGGAGCATTGAGCAAGCTGTGGTATTCTTCTCGCATGGGTACAGGCTCCTTTTCCTCTCCCTATTTCTCTGCCTCTTTTCATTTCTTCTTTTCTCCCAGTGCAGCTCTTTGGGGCCCTTTTTGTTTATCCTTCCGTTGCTCCTCCCGCTGCTCCTCTGTTGTTGCTGCTGGTGGTGCTTACGCCTTGGGCGCCGTACTGGGTGCAGCTGCCGCAGAAGGCAGCACCTCCTCTCCCCGCTGCTCTGCTGCTGCCACTGGTGGCGTTGGCGCTCCGGGCGCCGCGCCGGGTACAGCTACCACAAACGGCAGCACCTCCTGTCTCCGCTGCTCTACTACTACTGCTAGTGGCGCTGGCGCTCGGGGCACCACGCCGGGTACAGCCGCCGCAGAAGGCAACACCTCTTGTCCCCGCTCATCTACTGTTGCTGCCGATGGTGCTGGCGCTCCGGGCGTTACGCCAGGTGCAGCTGCCGCAGAAGGCAGTGCCTCCTGTCCTCGCTACTCTACTGCTGCTGCTGGTGGTGCTAGCGCTCCGGGCGCCAAGCCGGGTGCAGCTACCGCAGGGGGTAGCATGGTCAGAGTGTCCAATCATAGTGTACATCCAATATGCATGACCTTGCAGGTATAAACAAGGCCGGTGGCTTGGCACGGCTACTGTGTGCAATGCCTTGACAAAGTTGGAATGTGCCACTGACCATGACCACAAATGTATCCAAGTGACTATTACTTCTATTGATCATAACACGAGTCAGCCACGGTCAGAGTGTCCAATCATAGTGCAGATGTACTAGGCATGATCTTGCAGGTGCAAAAAAGGTAGAATACTGGTGGCTCGGTGTGGCTATTGTACACAATGCCTTGACAAAGTTGGCACGTGCCACTGACCACGGCCACAAATGTATCCAAGTGACTTTTACTTCTATTGATCATAACACGAGTCAGCCACGGTCAGAGTGTCCAATC
>SZWC01004127.1:165077-176251 GCA_023375785.1 Penium margaritaceum
GTGCCACTGACCATGACCACAAATGTATCCAAGTGACTTTTACTTCTATTGATCATAACACAAGTCAGCCACGGTCAGAATGTCCAATCACAGTGCACATGTACTAGGTATGATCTTGCATGTACAAACAAGGTCGAATACTGGTGGCTTGGTGTGGCTATCGTGCACAATGCCTTGACAATTTTTGCATGTGCAACTGACCATGACCACAAATTTTACCAAGTGACTTTATCATCTACAAATCGTAACACGAGTCAGCCATGGTCAGAGTGTCCAATCACAGTTTAGATGTACTAGGCATGACCTTGAAGGTATAAAAAAGGTATAATAATGGTGGCTCGGTGTGGCTATTGTTCGCAATGCCTTGACAAAGTTGGCATGTACCACTAACCATGACCACAAATGTATCCAAGTGACTTTTACTTCTATTGATCATANAAAGTTTGCATGTGCCACTGACCATGACCACAATTTTCTCCAAGGGACTTTATCATCTACAAATCGTAACACGAGTCAGCCATGGTCAGAGTGTCCAATCACAGTTTAGATGTACTAGGCATGACCTTGAAGGTATAAAAAAGGTATAATAATGGTGGCTCGGTGTGGCTTTTGTTCGCAATGCCTTGACAACGTTGGCATGTACCACTAACCATGACCACAAATGTATCCAAGTGACTTTTACTTCTATTTATCATAACACGAGTCAGCCACGGTCAGAGTGTCCAATCACAGTACAGATATACTGATCATGACCTTGCAGGAATAAACAAGGTAGAATACTGGTGGCTTGGTGTGGCTATTGTGCGCAATGCCTTGACAAAGTTGGCATGTGCCACTGATCATGACCAGAAATGTTTACCAAGTGACTTTAACTTCTACGAATCGTAACACGAGTCAGCCATGGTCAGAGTGCCCAATCACAGTGCTCGTCTAATATGCATGACCTTGCAAATATAAACAGGGTAAAAAACCTATGTCTTGGCACAGCTATTGTGCGCAATGCCTTGACAAAGTTGGCATGTGCGACTGACCATGACCACAAAGTTTACCAAGTAACTTAAAAGGCTATGAATCATAACACGAGTCAGCCACGGTCAGAGTGTCCAATCACAGTGCAGATATACTGTGCATGAGCTTGCAGGTATAAACAAGGTAGAATACTGGTGGCTCAGTGTGCCTATTGTGCACAATGCCTTGACAAAGTTGGCATGTGCCACTGATCATGACCACAAATGTATGTAAGTGACTTTTACTTCTATTGATCGTAACAGGAGTCAGCCACGGTCAGAGTGCCCAATAACAGTGCAGATATACTAGGCATGATATTGCAGGTTCAAACAAGGTAGATACTGGTGGCTTGGTGTGGCTATTGTACGCAATGCCTTGACAAAGTTGGCATGTGCCACTGACCATGACCACAAAGTTTACCAGGTGACTTTATCTTCTACAAATCGTAACACGAGTCAGCCATGGTCACAGTGTCCAATCACAGTTCAGATGTACGAGGCATGACCTTGCAGGTATAAAAAAGGTATAATAATGGTGGCTCGGTGTGGCTGTTGTGCGCAATGCCTTGACAAAATTGGCATGTACCACAAACCATGACCACAAATGTATCCAAGTGACATTTACTTCTATTGATCATAACACGAGTCAGCCACGGTCAGAGTGTCCAACCACAGTACAGATATAATGTGCATGACCTTGCAGTAATAAACAAGGTAGAATACTGGTGTCTCGGTCTGGCTATTTTGCGCAATGCCTTGGCAAAGGTGGCACGTGCCACTGATCATGACCAAAAATGTTTACCAAGTGACATTAACTTCTACGAATCGTAACACGAGTCAGCCACGGTCAGAGTTCCCAATCACAGTGCACGTCTTATATACATGACCTTGCAAATATAAACATGGTAAAAACCCGATGTCTTGGCACAGCTATTGTGCGCAATGCCTTGACAAAGTTGGCATGTGCCACTGACCATGACCACAAATGTACCTGAGTGACTTTTACTTCTATTGATCATAACACGAGTCATCCACGGTCAGAGTGTCCAGTCACAGTGCAGATATACTAGGCATGATCTTGCAGGTTCAAACAAGGTAGATACTGGTGGCTTGGTGTGGCTATTGTACGCAAGGCCTTGACAAAGTTGGCATGTGCCACAGACCATGACCACAAATGCATCCTAGTGACTTCTACTTCCATTGATCATAACACAAGTCAGCCACGGTCAGAGTGTCCAATCAAAGTGCAGATGAGATAGGCATGATTTTGCACATGTACACAAGGTAGAATACTGGTGGCCCGGTGTGGCTATTGTGCGTAATGCCTTGACAAAGCTGGCATGTGCCACTGACTATGACCACAAAGTTTACCAAGTGACTTTAACTTCTACGAATCATAACACGATTCAGCCACGGTCAGAGTGCCAAATCACAGTGCACATCTGATATGCATGACCTTCCAGGTATAAACAAGGTAAAATGTCTTGGCAAGGCCATTGTACGCAATGCTTTGACAAAGATGGCATGTGCCACTGACCATGACCAGAATGTTTACCTAGTACCTTAAACAGCTATGAATCATAACACGAGTCAGCCACGGTCAGAGTGTCCAATCATAGTGCAGATATACTATGCCTGACCTTACATGTATAGATAAGGAAGGATACCAGTGGATCGGTGTGACTATTGTGCGCAATGCCTTGACAAAGTTGGCATGCCAGTGGCACATGCCAGCTTTGTCAAGGCATTGCGCACAATAGCCACACCAAGCCACCTCTATTCTACCTTGTTTGTACCTGCAAGATCATGCCAAGTACATCTGCACTGTGATTGGGTACTCTGACCGTGGCTGACTCGTGTTACGATTCGTAGAAGTTGAAGTCACCTGGATACATTTGTGGTCATGGTCAGTGGCACATGCTAACTTTGTCAAGGCATTGTGCACAATAGCCACACCAAGCTACCAGTAGTATGCCTTGTTTATACCTGCTAGGTCATGCCCAGTATATCTGCACTGTGATTGGACACGTTGACCGTGTCTGACTCGTGTTTTCATTCATCGTCGTTTAATGTACTTGGTAAACTTTGTGGTCATGGTCAGTGGCACATGCCAACTTTGTCAGGGCATTACCTACAATAGCCGTGCCAAGCCACCGGCTTTTTACCTTGTTTATACCTGCAAGGTCATGCCTAGTACATATGAACTTTGATTGGGCACTCTGAATGTGGCTGACTCGGGTTACGATTCGTAGAAGTTAAAGTCACTTAAGACTTTGTGGTCATGGCCAGTGGCACATGCCAGCTTTGTCCAGGCATTGCGCACAATAGCCACACCGAGCCACCACTATTCTACCTTGTTTGCACCGACAAGATAATGCCTCGTACATCTGCACTTTGATTGGGCACTCTGACCGTGGCTGACTCGTGTTACGATTCGTAGAAGTTGAAGTCACTTGGATACATTTGTGGTCATGCTCAGTGGAACATGCCAACTTTGTCAAGGTATCGCACACAATAGCCACACCAAGCCACCGGTATTCTGCCTTGTCTATACCTCTAAGGTTATGCCTAGTATATCTGCACTGTGATTGGACACTCTGACTGTAGCTGACTGGTGTTTTGATTCATAGCCGTTTAAGGTCATTGGTAATTGTTTTGGTCANTGTGCACTATGATTGGGTACTCTGACTGTGGCTGACTTGTGTTACGATTCGTAAAAGTTAAAGTCACTTGGTAAACTTTGTGGTCATGGTCAGTGGCACATTCCAGCTTTGTCAAGGCATTGCGCACAATAGCCACATCGAGCCACCAGTATTCTACCTTGTTTAAACGTGCAAGGTCATGCATGATACATCTGCACTGTGATTGGACACTCTGACCGTGGCTGACTTGTGTTATGATCAATAGAAGTATAAGTCACTAGGATACATTTGCGGTCATGGTCAGTGGCACATACCAACTTTGTCAAGGCATTGCGCACAATAGTCACACCAAGCCACCAGTATTCTACCTTGTTTAAACCTGAAATGTAATGCCCAGTATATCTGCACTGTGATTGGACACTCTGACTGTAGCTGACTGGTGTTTTGATTCATAGCCGTTTAAGGTCATTGGTAATTGTTTTGGTCATGGTCAGTGGCACATACCAACGTTGTCAAGGCATTGCGCACAATAGCTGTGCAAAGACACCGGTTTCTTTTCCCGATTTATACCTGCAAGGTCATGCATACAAGATGTGCACTGCGATTGGTTACTCTGACTGTCGCTGACTCGTGTAACAATTCGTAAGCGTTAATGTCACTTTGTAAACTTTGTGGTCATGGTCAGTAGCACATGCCAACTTTGTCAAGGCATTGCGCACAATAGCCACACCGAGCCACCAGTATTCTACCTTGTTTACACATGCAAGATCATGCCTAGTAAATCTGCACTGTTATTGGACACTATGACCATGGCTGACATGTGTTATGATCGATTGAAGTAAACGTCACTTGGATACATTTGTGGTCATGGTAAATGGCACATGCCAACTTTGTGAAGGCATTGCGCACAATAGCCGTGCCAAGCCACCGGGTTTTTACCTTGTTTATACCTGCAAGGTCATGCATATAAGATGTGCACTGTGATTGGGCACTCTGACTGCGGCTGACTCGTGTTCCGATTCGTAGAAGTTGATGTTGCTTGGTAAACTTTGTGGTCATGGTCAGTTGCCCATGCCAACTTTGTCAAGGACATTGCGCACAAAAGCCACACTGAGCCACCAGTATTCTACCTTGTTTACACCAGCAAGATCATGCCTAAACCCTAAGTCACTTGGTAATCATTGTGGTCATGGTCTGTGGCACATGCCAACTTTGTCGAGGCATTGCGCACAATAGCCGTGCTAAGACACCAGTTTTTTACCCTGTTTATACCTGCAAGATCATTCATATTAGATGTGCACTGTGATTGGGTACTCTGACCGTGGCTGACTCGTGTAATGATTCGTAGAAGTTAAAGTCACTTGTGGTCATGGTGATGGTCAGTGGCACATGCCAACCTTGTCAATGCATTACGCACAATAGCCACCCCGAGCCACCAGTATTGTAGCTTGTTTGCACCTGCAAGATCCTGCCTAGTACATCTGCACTGTGATTGGGCACTCTGACTGTGGCTGACTTGTGTTATTATGAATAAAAGTAAAACTCACTTGGATACATTTGTGGTCATGCTCAGTGGCACATGCCAACTTTGTCAAGGCATTGCGCCCAATAGCCACACCGAGCCACTTGTATTATAGCTTATACGTGCAAGATGATGCCCAGTATATCTGCACTGTGATTGGACACTCTGACCGTGGCTGACTCGTCTTATGATTCATAGCCGTTTAAGGTACTTGGTAAACTTTGTGGTCATGGTCAGTGGCACATGCCAACTTTGTCAAGGCATTGCGCACAATAGCCGTGCCAAGCCACCGGTTTTTAAACTTGGTTATACCTGCAATGTTATGCATATTAGATGTGCACTGTGATTGGGCACTCTGACCGTGGCTGACTTGTGTTACGATTTGTAGAAGTTAAAGTCACTTGGTAAACTTTGTGATCATTGTTAGTGGCACATGCCAATTTTGTCAAGGTATTGCGCACAATAGCCAGCCCAAGCCACCGGGTTTTTACATTGTGTATACCTGCAAGGTCATGCATATTATATGTGCACTGTGATTGGGCATTCTGACCGTGGCTGACGTGTGTTACGATTCATAGAAGTTGAAGCTACTTGGTAAACTTTGTGGTCATTGTCAGTGGCACATGCCAATTTGTCAAGGCATTGCGCACAATAGCCACAATGAGCCTCCAGTATTCTACCTTGTTTATACCTATAAGGTCATGCCCAGTATATCTGTACTGTGATTGGACACTCTGACAGTGGCTGACTCGTGTTTTAATTCATAGCCGTTTAATGTACTTGGTAAAAATGTGTGGTCATGGTCAGTGGCACATGCCAACTTTTTATAGGCATTGGGCACAATAGCCATGCCAAGCCACCGGTTTTTTACCTTGTTTATACCAGCAAGGTCATGCATATTAGATGTGTACTATGATTGGGTACTCTGACCGTGGCTGACTCGTCTTACCATTCGTAGAAGTTAATGTCACTTGGTAAACTTTGTGATCATGGTCAGTGGCACATGCCAACTTTGTCAAGTCATTGCACAAAACAGCCACACCTAGTACATCTGAACTGTGATTGGGCACCCTGACTGTAGCTGACTCGTGTTACGATTTGTAGAAGATAAAGTCACTTGGTAGACTTTGTGGTCATGGTCAGTTGCACATGCCAACTTTGTAAAGGCCTTCCAAATAATAGCTATACCGAGCCACCAGTATTCTACCTTGTTTGCACCTGAAAGATCATGCCTAGTACATCTGCACAGTGACTGGACACTCTGTCCTTTGGTGACGCGTGTTATGATTCGTAGCCGTTTAAGGTACTTGGTAAACTGTGTGGTCATGGTCAGTGGCACATGCCAACTTTTTATAGGCATTGGGCACAATAGCCATGCCAAGCCACCGGTTTTTTACCTTGTTTATACCAGCAAGGTCATGCATATTAGATGTGTACTATGATTGGGTACTCTGACCGTGGCTGACTCGTCTTACCATTCGTAGAAGTTAATGTCACTTGGTAAACTTTGTGATCATGGTCAGTGGCACATGCCAACTTTGTCAAGACATTGCGCACAATAGCCGTGCCAAGCCACCAGTTTTTTACCTTCTTTATACCTGCAAGGTCATGCATATTAGATGTGCACTATGCTTGGGCACTCTGAATGTGGCTGACTCGTGTTGCAAGTCATAGAAGTTAAAGTCACTTGGTAAACTTTGTGGTCATGGTCAGTGGCTCATGCCAACTTTGTGAAGGCATTGCGCACAATAGCCGTGCCAAGTCACCGGTTTTTCACCTTGTGTATGCCTGTAAGGTCATGCATATTAGATGTGCACTGTGATTGGGCACTTTGACCATGGTTGACTTGTGTTACGATGCGTAGACGTTAAGGTCACTTGGTAAACATTGTGGTCATGGTCAGTGGCACATGCCATGCCTTGACAAAGTTGGCATGTGCCACTGACCATGACCACAAAGGTTACCAATTACCTTAAATGGCTATGAACCATAACACGAGTCTGCCACATTCAGAGTGTCCAATCACAGTGCAGATATGCTGGGCATGACCTTGCAGGTATAAACAAGGTAGAATGCTGGTGGTTCGGTGTGGCTATTCTGTGCAATGCCTTACCAAAGTTGGCATGTGCCTCTGACCATGACCACAAATGTATCCAAGTGACTGTTGCTTCTATTGATCGTAACACGCGTCAGCCACGGTCAGAGTGCCCAATCACAGTGCACATCTAATATGCATGACCTTTCAGGTATAAACAAGGTAAAACACCGGTGTCTTGGTACGGCTATTGTGCGCAATGCCTTGACAGATTTGCCATGTAGCACTGACCATGACCACAAAGTTTACCAAGTGACTTGAACTTCTACGAATCGTAACATGAGTCAGCCACAGTCAGAGTACCCAATCATAGTACACATCGTATATGCATGACGTTGCAGATATTAACAAGGCAAAAAACCGGTGGCTTGGCACGGCTATTGTGCGCAATGCCTTGACAAAGTTGGCATGTGCCACTGACCATGACCACAAATGTACCCAAGTGATTTTTACTTATATTGATCAAAACACGAGTCAGCCACGGTCAGAGTGTCCAATCACACTGCAGATGTGCTAGGCATGATCTTGCAGGTGCAAACAAGGTAGAATACTGGTGGCTCCGTGTGCCTGTTGTGCGCAATGCCTTTACAAAGTTGGCATGTGCCACTGACCATGACCAGAAATGTATCCAAGTGACTGTCACTTATATTGATCATAACACGAGTCAGCCACGGTCAGAGTGTCCAATCACACTGCAGATATACTGGGTATCATCTTACAGGTATAAAAAATGTAGAATACGGGTGGCTCGGTGTGGCTATTGTTCGCAATGCCTTGACAAAGCTGGCAGGTGCCACTGACCATGACCACAAATGTATCCAAGTGACTTTTACTTATATTGATCATAACAGGAGTCAGCCACGGACAGACTGTCCAATCAGAGTGCAGATGTACTAGGCATTATCTTGCAGCTATAAACAATGTAGAATACTGGTTGCTCGGTGTGGATATTGTGCGCAATGCCTTTACTAAGTTGGCATGTGCCACTGACCTTGACCACAAATGTATCCAAGTGATTTTTACTTCTATTCAACTACATGAGTCAGCCACGGTCAGAGTGTCCAATCACAGTGCAGATGTACTGGGCATGACCTTATAGGTATAAAAAGGGTAGAACACTGGTGGATCCGTGTGGCTATTGTACGCAATGCCTTGACGAAGTTGGCAAGTGCCACTGACCATGACCACAAAGTTCACCAAGTACCTTAGACGGCTATGAATCAGACCACGAGTCCGCCACGGTCAGAGTGTCCAATCACAGTGCAGATGTACTAGGCATGATCTTGCAGGTGCAAACAAGGTAGATTACTGGTGGCTCGGTGTGACTATTGTGTGCAATGCCTTGACAAAGTTGGCATGTGCCACTGACCATGACCACGAAGTGTACCAAGTGACTTTAACTCCTACAAATTGTTACACGAGTCAGCCACAGTCTGAGAGCCCAATCACAGTGCACATGTAACATGCATGACCTTGTAGCTATAAACAAGGTAAGAAACCGATAACTTGGCACGGCTATTGTACGCCATGCCTTGACAAAGTTGGCATGTGCCACTAACCATGACCACAAAGGTCACCAATTACCTTAAATGGATATGAATCATGACACGAGTCAGCCACATTCAGAGTGTCCAATCACAGTGAAGATATGCTGGGCATGACCTTGCAGGTATAAACAAGGTACAATGCTGGTGGCTCGGTGTGGCTATTCTGCGCAATGCCTTATCAAATCTAGCATGTGCCTCTGACCATGACCACAAATGTATCCAGGTGACTGTTACTTCTATTGATCGTAACACGAGTCAACCATGATCAGAGTGCCCAATCACAGTGCACATCTAATATGCATGACCTTTCAGGTACAAACAAGGTAAAACACCGGTGTCTTGGTACGGCTATTGTGCGCAATGCCTTGACAAAGTTGGCATATGTCACTGACCATGACCACAAAGTTTACCCAGTGACTTGAACTTCTACGAATCGTAACACGAGTCAGCCACAGTCAGAGTACCCAATCATAGTGCACATCTTACATGCATGACCTTGCAGATATAAACAAGGCAAAAAACCGGTGGCTTGGCACGGCTATTGTGCGCAATGCCTTGACAAAGTTGGCATGTGCCACTGACCATGACCACAAATGTATCCAAGTGACGTTTACGTATATTGATCATAACACAAGTCAGCCACGGTCAGAGTGTCCAATCACACTGCAGATGTGCTAGGCATGATCTTGCAGGTACAAACAAGGTAGAATACTGGTGGCTCAGTGTGCCTGATGTGCGCAATGCCTTTACAAAGTTGGCACGTGCCACTGACCATGACCACAAATGTATCGAAGTGACTGTCACTTCTATTGATCATAACACAAGTCAGCCACGGTCAGAGTGTCTTATCACAGTGCTGATATACTGGGCATCATCTTACAGGTATAAACAAGGTAGAATAAGGGTGGCTCGCTGTGGCTACTGTGCGCAATGCCTTGACAAAGGTGGCATGTGCCACTGACCATGATCACAAATGTATCCAAGTGACTTTTACTTCTGTTGATCATAGCAGGAGTCAGCCACGGACAGACTGTCCAATCAGAGTGCAGATGTACTAGGCATAATGTTGCAGGTATAAACAAGGTGGAATACTGGTGGCTCGGTGTGGCTATTGTGCGCAATGCCTTCAGTAAGTTGGCATGTGCCACTGACCATGACAACAAATGTATCCAAGTGACTTTTACTTCTATTGAACTACATGAGTCAGCCACGGTCAGAGTGTCTAATCACAGTGCACATATACTGGGCATGACCTTAGATGTATAAAAGGATAGAATACTAGTGGCTCGGTGTGGCTATTGTGCGCCATGCCTTGACGAAGTTGGCAAGTGCCACTGACCATGACCACACAGTTCACCAAGTACCTTAAACGACTATGAATCATAACACAAGTCCGTCACGGTCAGAGTGTCCAATCACAGTGCAGATATACTGGGCATGACCTTGCAGGTATAAAAAAGGTAGAATACTGGTGGCTCGGTGTGGCTATTGTGCGCAATGCCTTGACAAAGTTGGCATGTGCCACTGACTATGACCACAAAGTTTACCAAGTGACTTTAACTTCTACGAATCATATCATGAGTCAGCCACGGTCGGAGTGTCCAATCACAGTGCACATGTACTAAGCATGAACTTGCAGGTATGGGCAAGGTAGAATACTGGTGGCTTGGCACGGCTACTGTGCACAATGCCTTGACAAAGTTGGCATATGTCACTGACCATGACCACAAATGTATCGAAGTGACTGTCACTTCTATTGATCATACCACAAGTCAGCCACGGTCAGAGTGTTCAATCACAGTGCAGATGTACGAGGCATGACCTTGCAGGTATAGACAAGGTAAACAACCGGTGGCTTGGCACGGCTATTGTGCGCAATGCCTTGACAAAGGTGGCATGTGCCACTGACCATGACCACGAATATATCCAAGTGACTTTTACTTCTATTGATCATAACACGAGTCAGCCACGGTCAGAGTGTCCAATCACAGTGCACATGTACTAAGCATGAACTTGCAGGTATGGACAAGGTAGAATACTGGTGGCTTGGCACGGCTACTGTGCACAATGCCTTGACAAAGTTGGCATGTGCTACAGACCATGACAACAAAGCTTACCAAGTGACTTGAACTTCTACAAATCATAACACGAGTCAGCCACGGCCAGAGTACCCAATCACAGTGCACATCTACTATGCCTGACCTTGCAGGTATAAGAAAAGGTAAAAAAACTGGTGGCTTGGCATGGCTATTGTGCGCAATGCATTGACAAAGTTGGAATGTGCCACTGACCATGACCACAAAGTTTACCAAGTGACTTTAACTTCTACGAATCATAACACGAGTCAGCCACGGTCAGAGT